>LUCH01001095.1:109549-119700 GCA_013368495.1 Paragonimus heterotremus
AACACAAGAAGCATTTCAGTACATGTGTGCGTGCTAGAGCATTCCAGAGAGGATAAAGTTGAAAAACAAAACCCAAAGTCGAACTACAAAAAGATCAGACAGACAATTCATCATTCAATACACCAACGGAGCCCAAGAAAAGAATAGGGAGAAGATCACAGACAACCAAGTTTCTGAAAAGAGGGACAGATTAGTTGCCAAACGACCATGGTCTTGGTCGATGCAATCATTAACAAAAACATATCAACATTCGTGCAACTACTAGCACAGCCGCAGGATGAGTTACATTTGAAGTAGAAACTGACACTTACCTGACCGTGTCAACGATTATGTTTATACACGATTTTTGTGCAGAAGCTGACGGAAGACACCCAGCACCATCTATAACATCAAATTATCCAAACCGTGACAAAATCCAAGTTCATGTTTGGGTTCTTCAGGAGTTACTGAGGCACCTTAAAACATGTGCTCCAGTTTGCTGAAGTGCGGACTATTAGACGTCGCTATTGATCCTTGTGTGTCCAAAAACAGTTTGGTCTGTCTTGGTAATTGTTATTCCCATGATTGTTACTTTCAGTTTTCAGCCCCCATACTTTAATAGTTTCCGTCTGTCGATAGCTTCCGCCCAATGGATCGTTGTTTTAATGTGTAAAATTGTACTGTACTATGTTTATAGTGCCCAATATGTCATTACAGTAATGTTGCCTTGGTAACACTGAGACAGTTTCAGCCAGGTGATGGCCATAACAGATGTAACAAATATACTCTGTTTCATCCACTTCTAATAGATGAATAATCAGCAGGATCGAAGACATAAATTGCAGAATTAATTTATTTCATACACACAAACACACACAATAAGATAAGTTTTGTGACTTGCGCGGAAAACAGCAAATCTTAAAAAAACAAGGTAAGTTCATTCGTTGTTGATGTTAGATGAAATAACTTTATGGATTTTACAGAGACAACGCCACGTCATACACTCATGCATTTTATATGGATAGCGAGTATATAACTTCATGGAGCGCAAACAAAGCAGGTAGTTTGTACTCAGAGAATAATGCTCAAGGTGCTCACAGCTAGGAACTGAGTGGAATTGATTAGTTGCCTACTTCGGTTATAACCCGTGAAGGTAAAACTCACCTGTGTTCATTTCCTTGAAAGGGCTTGATACTACTAACCACCACAAACAGAAATAATCCTCTCACATTATTGCTGTCGATAGATTTCGAGTCACTGAGATTCGTCGTCATAAATTCAGGCTAGCAACCTTCTCAACTAGCATTTCAGACGACTCTCACTACTAATGACCCCAAAAGGAACTCCATGCACCTGTGTAAAGCATGTTTTGTTTGTCACCTACTTTTTTGTAAAGAGATATGGGATGTGCACAGGCTCTCACATCTCTCGAAAGCGTAGCCTTTATTTAACAGTCCGGATTTCGGACGGACTGGACTAATACCTTTGCCCATACTACAACCGACTGATCGATCCGTCCTCGTGTACGTTTGGTTTGTGCGGTCATGTTATCATGTACATAAATACTTTTTAAAAATACATGCAACACATCAGTATCACTGTCAGAACTGAACACCTACAATATTAGTCCCTTCAGTTCGCTAGGCGCAACATTATCGTTTGCTCATTTCTCAAGTGATGAATGAACTGTAAAATCAAAATACCAACCACTTAACATATTAGTGATTGTAACTCACGGTGAGGCGCATGCAGGTGTGTCGACAGTCGCTAACGTTATTTTGTCCCCTAAACTAGTAATCTCAAGTAGACCCACGTTCACGAAATCGGACAAGATGAGCCAGTGTAAGAGAAGGCATCAGTGTGGTTTGTCCAAAAGCAGGCGTCTTACATGACGACCTCGTAGCCTTGGGATATTTATATTTACAGTCAATGAAGAAGTCAAGCGGAAGAATTTCATTACTCACAAGCGAAACTGGTTGAGTGTTCACTTATGATAATTCGGTCGTGCCTAATGTGAGGTCAATGGCGCAGTGGTCAACACGCTTGGCTGATGAAAGCGTCGCAGGTGTTCTAGTCCCGGCCGTGGCATGGATATGCACTACTGACGAGGTCAAATGAGAGTAGAGCTTGAGTCTAGTGGTTGTTTTCGAATAGGGCCGACTGGGAAGTCAATGGGAATGCGACGGCTGCGACCAATTGTGGGTGATGTTCAATTCGAAATATTTACTTTATGTTCCGACTTCAGATCTTTTTTGAAATCAATGCGATGAATGAGTTTTGTGTACTGAACTCAACTCATCACTCAGGACAGGTCCCAGTAATCTCAACCTTGTTTTGATGTTTAGACACAATTAAGGTAACTGAAATGGACTTCAATCTGTTATACATAGCACTGGGAAGACGATGATGGTTACTTTAATCGTTACCTATGCTCCCAAGTAGTGTTCATAGATTTGGGAGAAAGAATGATCAGCTGAGTTCCCTAAATTTTCGTCAGACTGTTACAATTATATACGTGTAACTATCTGACTAACGTAATGCAAAATATCGGTTTCTTATTGAGCAAATTAACTGGCCGTAAAATGCAACGTCGACATAAGCTAATCCTTGTGTTCACTCCGCAGAGGCTTTCTGTACGGTTTGTAGAATTCTAATCAGTTGACCTAAAATGAATCACCATCAATGTGACTGGTTACACGATTCACTCCTTTATACACACGATTTGTTCAATCTTTGCGGTTTATGTGGCCAAGAGTTACATCAAATAGTTTTATGCCCTCCAAGGATTTAGGTCCCGCTTTTGGTGAAGCAACTGTGTGATAGTCTTCGGACTATTGAATACCAGCATCGTAATATTGCGGTCAGAGTAGGTGGTTCATATTCCAGTTGTTATCGTGCTTACTGACCACTATCAATGTGAGACACGCATTTTGTTCCTTTACTCTTTACCCCATTAAACATATATGACTGTAGTGAGTTGAGGAAGAAGAATACGATGACATTGTTCCATACACCGTTTTTCTCATGACTGAATGCATTATATTTTACTTTATTGTTTTCTTCCGGCAACTAAGTTTAACCAGAACGCTTTTTAAATGTTAAATTCGATTAAGTGAGACCAATTTTTCTGATCTCTTCAATTTTTTTTATTATAGATGTTCAAGATCCGATTAATCACTTAAGATGGAATGTGGAACGCCAGAAAATCTCTAGATTTTTTTTGGACAGTTCTTTATGTAACTCGTCCACATGTGCGCAACAGACGTCAAGGCCATCCTTTGGTATCCCTTGTCCCGACCTAATGTAATAAAACTATAGAATCAGGATGAATCTAGTGACCAATGTTGTGTTTTAAGTCAGGTACGAGCTCTAGTAACCGCATAGCCGTAGAAACAACCGATTTGTCTTTTAAGAGATTCAAATTATTTCGCTGCAGTACCAGCTTAATTTCATGCATTCTTACAGACAATTTTTGCGTTATGTTTCCTACTTATTTGACCTTTTTTCTTGTTGGCTGAAGTAGATCGGTTGTTTTTGGCTTGCCTAAAGACTAACAAGCATCTGTTGCTATCCCAGAGGGCTTGTGAGAAGAATTTTCGGGCACTTGTTTCCATTGGCCACTGCTGAAGTGGTTGACATCAATTACGGTCTTGTTGAATCTACTCAACACCACGTAAGGTGAGGATTCGAATTCACTCTTGGTGGTTAAGTGACATAACAGAGCATTCACTGTACAACTTACAGGTCTTGGGCTCGATTCTTCTGTATGGTTGGTGCTGGCAGGAAACACCCACGTCGAAACCACTTCCCAATACCTTGTTCATGGTCACTTGGAGTAACAGCTTGTAAGCTGCATTGTGCTGGAACGTTCGTTCATTAGTAAGTGAAGCATTTCATCATCGAACAAGCTGCATTAATTCTAAAACCATGAAGGGCAATTCTTTTCTCTTGGCATCTTATCTTTGCATGCAATAGCAGGTAGGCAGTATGGTCCCCAAATGTTTTGTGCGATTTACTCACCGTTGTTCTCTTACTAAACGCTCTTATCACTCAATGCTACATCACTGTCCGGTTTACTCTCTTTTCCACCCTCCAAGGGGCCATATCGTGTACTAGACTGAACATAATGTTATCTTGTGGGTTATTTAGTAAACAGGACAACGAATTCAGACAGTGAATTTCTGTGAACGTACTAACAGAAAGTGCGTTTTACACGGGTCTAAAGGTTTATTTTGTCTGTTCACGAGGGGGAGGGGATAGTTCCATAACTAAAATATTCTATTTACCCCACTGTTCGGTTGAAGATTTGTTACTGTATGGTTATTTGGTTAGTCCTAGATCAAATGATGTATGTATATATAAGGCTGTAACAAGGTTGCAACCGAGACAACATCTTGGGCATGTGTTCACTTTTTCCGTTTCAGATGTTCTAAATACATCAAGGTTTGCTCAGTCCATGAGTTGAGCAAATCTTTAAACGCTCCATCAGAGGGAACTGATCTTCTGAGGTTTTGTTGGAAACGTGAGAAAAGCTAGAAGAGAGTAACTTGTGGTGTGTGTCTATGAAAGTTATACTTAGTGTAGAGCAAAGGAACACAGGCTGGTCTCTTCCTTCTCAAGTAATCCGTTCGGGATCCATGAAAGTCCACTCCTGGACACTATTTACAGCCGACGACAAATTGTCCCCTTCTCCCTAGACCGTCACAGACAGCCTCTACTGACACATTCCCTTTTCTGATAGTAACGATTCTGGCACTTTTGTCTGTAAAAAACATACATTAACCGCGTAACATTAGAACACATATCCGTACTCTTCAGCTTGACATTTAGGAGTGGAGCTGAAAAATAGTCCAACGTATGAAGTCAAACCGATTCCTCAAGGTCAGTCATAGATAAGATGGACTAACTGAGTTACTGTTTCTGCAAGCCGGTATGGGTGGACCTCACATCAATCGAATACCTAACGTGATACTGTAATCTTGTTTTGGGCCTTTATCACTGACACTTTTTATCCTTGAGTTAGTCCGTTAAAAACACGTCTCTACTAAGCCGACTCTCATAATGGGTTCTCTTATCCACCTTTTTGGTGTAATCATTTGTTTATTTCCGAACTATCCTTTTTCTAGTTTTAGATGTCTCGATATCACTTTCGCATGTAGGGCTGTCAATTTCCAAATGTCCCAAGGGGGTTAACTAGGTTTCAATGGCGAACAGGGTCACATGCCAAACATGCTGATGGATTTGCTGAGAAACACAAAGATTAGTTGGCTCTTATAGAGGGAGAGAACGAGGCCCTCTAGGTACAGAGAATAACCGGAGTTTGCTCGCCTGGAACCACTAACCTGGGGTATCTTAACTTGACATGAAGGCATGCAAAAGTGATACTGAAACATAGTAAACTGGAAAACGATATAGATACGCAAGCACTACACTATTGTGTTCTGGATCGCAATTTTTTAAAATCATTTCTGCACCATTTCTTGGGATGATCACGACACCCTTTGGGTGATTGCCAAAAAAACTTGGCGAAATACTTGTTCATTATACAGTGTTCTCATGGATAAACAGTACAATAATGCTGTTGTAGTGTTCATGAGCTAATGCACCCTCCGATCTGGTTGTTTGAATGTTTCACATTCGCGAAATAATGCGCGTTATATACATGGGGTTATATATTTTAGCTGTAGAAGCTGATGATGTGATGAGGATGAACAATCAAGTGGCACTGCGAACGTACTCACTGAAGCAGCGAAACAATCAAAGGAAAATTCAATAAAAAGCATTGGAGAACAATCTGATAAGAACTAGTGTTCTCCATGCACCCACTTGCCACTAACGGCCGTATCGCTCCGGGATTATCAGTATGTTCAGATAGGTGTTTGTGTTATCGAAGCATATCCCATCTGCGTCCGTGTGTTGACTAGACAATCCTTGAGCCATTCACTTCCTTGGTTCACAACACTGGATACATACTCAGAACCATCTTAGGGTTTCTGTTCCTAATTTACACCACGTCTAACCTATTATTCTACAGGTGTACACAAACCGATAGGGTCATTTGTTAACGACTAAGACGAGAATACTACATACGGGGGTGTTCGTTGACTCAGAAAGAGGACGATTCAAATCTGTCCAGCACATGTAAAATTCGGTTGTTTAGACTGAAGAAGCTTCTTATTCTCGGTTGATAGCTAACGAAGGCTAACGAACTCCGTCAATCTAGGAATTCAGTATCGCGAAGACATCACAGCCCTGTAATCACGAGCCTCATCTGAGGGTGTGATTTTAGGCACCGTAAACGGAGGCCAAACTAGAAGACGCTATGCGATTTTTGACTGTTAACAGGTTTCCACAACTAGATGGGATCTTCGCCATCTACCCCTTTGGTCTGTATGAGAGGTGGCCCATACCGTGAGCTACCGACTAAATTTTCCAACTGAGGATTTTGTTACGAATCGATCATTAACCCACCCGCCTACACACTTTAAGATGATTGTATTGACGTTAGCAGACACATGCAGCACGCTTCACACTGTCACGAGGTCTGACATGCGTTCGATCGAACCATGTTCAGTGCAACGAGGCCAGCTTTCGCGCGCTTGTTCTGGTCATTTGATCGACCCAAGCCATTGTGATGCCACACAGTGGGGAATCGAAAAAAACACATGGGACGACACAACCACACAAGTGTATGAATCATCTTGAACCAGTTCCGAAGATTAACTTTCATCTACTGCGTCTGAACTTTATCCATTATGATAAACCCAACAGCTGGTTCGCCAACGTGTGTAACAAAGTTCAACCTGATTGAATAGTTTATAAACAAACTAGTTACATTCTCTATATTAAGGGTCAAAATCATTCCGCAACTATGTCAACACACGCCTGCGGCGACTAGTGGCAGCTAGGCTTGAAAGATACGGGTGGATACTAGGAAAGTGACATTTTCGAAAAGAGCCCGGGGAGAGCAAGAGCGGTTTTAAATTTGACAGATTGTCTCGGTGAGTAGAACGTAAAATGTGATGATATTTTCATATTGCACTATCTAAGCCAGGAGATATTAGAATGAAAACTGACAATAATGGGTACAGTGAAGACAAAACCGGGAATTTCAGCCGTACTTTTTAGAAGGAAGGTACTGAGCATTCTTTCATGCGAATCCGGCTTTCTAAACACCACTTCACTGGTACTTTACCGTCCAAAACAGAACAAGAAGTCAGTGGCGACGAACATTTCGGTGGCAGCAATAGTAGCAGATGGGCTAGGACGTCAACCGCTAGCCTCGATTGCAAAAGAAGAAATCTTGAAGTTAACATTTTGGACTGGATCACTTCAGCATACGGTTGTAGTCGAAAGACAACCAATTGACTCATGGTGCTGTTTTACAATACCCCTGACGTTTCTGTATAGTATACATTCGTGTTATGGACAGAAATACACAGAAAGGAATGTCACTGAAAGATACGTGAAGAGGCCATTCATTCAACCGCTGTGGAATTCTGCTTTTGCCTCCATCCATACCTAGGAAAACCGCGGTCTTAGACCCGAATATCCTGCAACCTATTTTTTCTCATGATCTTACTCCGTGAAATGGGTCTACAAGATTATGGGAAGAGACTGTAGGAATGCCCATTCAAAGAGGAAAACATAAAACGTATGCGCCAAGCCACAGCTACAAGAAATACATTTATAAATCACGTGCTTTCGCCAGCACATCTCACCACTGCTGCAAAAACATTGCATCACCATGCGGTTTGTCCATATGAACGTGTTTATATGGTCACAATGTATGAAGTTTCACTTTTCGTTGTTATTTTCTTCTTTCGACAATTCCAACTGGAAACGTAAACAGCGCAGCCAATGGTTTAAACTTTGTGTTAGCAGTATCAGTTAAACAACGGAATGGTCATTTTCACAACGTACCATTTGAAGACTTTCAACTTTTTACTGTTTCCTGATCGAACAAACCTAATGGTAAATTTGACACTATTGTGTTTAAAGTTTGTTTAACCCTAATGATCACTAACGCTGCCAAATGACTTGCTCATTGTATTCCACGCCTGTTAGCTGAACATAAAATTACGTGAACCACAGGTTCCACCAACGGTCATCACGGTGTAAACTCGTGAGTACACACATTTTTGAAAATGTTTATAGGTCGAGATTTTAGAGAATGAACTTACGGGTGTAGTACTGTTCAGTTTCGCTTATGAGTCCACTCAGAAGGTCGGTCGATCAGCAAGCTCACGGTAAACGAGCAGGAATGATTATCTATAAGTTAATGGACAGGGGCTGTCGGATTGCATCATGACTGATAAGTTGTTAGCAGTCTAACCAATTTGTGGTAGTAACTCATACGGTAGTCCGCAAAAACTGAACAGAAAATCACATCTCATGCTATGACTAAAATTCAACCCAGAACCTCTCCTACACGTGTCCGCGCCTCGGCAAACATTTATTGTCGTGTTGTTCAACGCTGATAAGTCGGGTTACTGAAGTACGCTTAGCCATCTTAAGACTAGTAGAATCAAAGTACTGTTGCAGGAGACATTTGCTAGCGTTTAGTATGCTCATGGCATCTAGAAGAGAGATCAATCAACAACGTTCTTAGAGCGAACAGTTTCTGAAATAAGGCTGCTACTTTCTACTATATTTTCAGTTCACTTCTGTTAAAGTAACAGACAGTACTGAGCAGATATTTAGGTCAACTACAGTGGATAGAGAAGCGCAGATTCGTTTGTACAACTGACGAACATTTCAAGGGCTTTCACTGTGAACAGTAGAAAAATACATTGATTCCATTTGCCATACATTAAGAAAGTTTGTCGTCTAGGCGTCAACCTCACTGTAACAGCACAGAATTAATTGTTTATTTTTGGTTTTTGATTGGTAAAAGGCAGTAAGCTTAGAGCCTTCTACAATACTTCTTGACTATCAAACGACCTACAAAAATGATGTAAACCTGTTGAGATCAGCAAGCTACTGCCTTTGGAGAAGTCGAAACATAACTGATGTAAAAAATCTACCCCATATAACTACTTAAATGAATTTGGAGATTTGCAACTGTACTCAGTAAGCAAGAGGGAATTGTAGTGGATGAGGCAGACATGTGACAAATTGGGATAGCATAAGAAGAACAAAGATGAACGATTCGCATACAACAGGGGCATTTCCGACTCAAATGAATTTAATGATCAAGCTGCATGTATGCGGTCAATCCATGGTTTTAAAAAATCCGTTCGACGTCTCGAACAAGTATAGAAAATCATAGCTACAGGTGGTTCGTAGTATGAGTATGGCAACAGTTTAAGTCTATTACAAGAAGCAAGCTTAAAATCGACATCTTTGTCAGTATGTTGAGACTGTTTAGAAGCCAGCACACCTAAGGGCTCTGACCAATGGCTGCTCACAGAAGAAAAAACGCCTTGTCAAAGATGTCTGTGAACGTGAACAGTAATAAAAGCATCCAACACTCATAAAAGTAACGTAAACTGGATTACAGAAGAATAGGGTGGGGGTGCGGCCTTAATGGTGAACTACCAAACTTCTTCCTATTCCTTCTTACTCCAGTTTATGCTATCATTTTAGTCATTGCTAACCGATATACTTTCCTTTAACTTCCATTCGATTTGTATGGATTTTCTGATCGTACCTTCCTCTTCTGTACTGGCATTACCCTTTCGAACAGCAACAATTTTAAGACTGGACTCAATGTCGGATTACCAACACAAAAACTGATGCACATTCGGTGTACAACTGCTATTCAGTAGTGTGCTACTTCGGTATGTAGATGGTGTGCCAATGAGATCCTCGCTCAGACCTCTTCTGGCCGCTATATACATCAGAAAGTTTTAACACGTCGTGCATTCGGCCCCAGAAGAACTCCGGTTCACCTGCAGCCGGAAATCCAGCGACAAGTGAACGAAATGCTGAAGGAGAAAATCATCGTGGAGGCTGATAGCTCGTTCAATTCTCCCATCTTGTTGGCGAGGAAGCCCAATGGGAAATTTCGGTTTTGTGTCGACTTCAGAAGACTCAGTGAGATTACAGTTAAAAAAGTTGTAGCAGTGCCAGCCGTGGCCGAAATTTTCGACAAGCTGCAGAACGCCAAGATATTTACAGTAGTAGACCTGCGGTCTGGATATTGGCAGGTTCCAATCAAGCAATCGGAC
>LUCH01001096.1:0-42744 GCA_013368495.1 Paragonimus heterotremus
CGGGTCAATAACAAGTCAGAGACTTTTCTAGATCTGCAAAAAAACCGTGAAACCCGTGAAAATCATGCGTCAAGGTCGCCCAAGGACATTCGGGGCTTCTTGCCGCTGATTACGACTAGGGTGGTGTGTCTGTTATGTTTCCCCCCTTCGGTAGATTGAAGGCAGTTATTTTGTTATTTATAACATTCGGACTATTATATATCTCTATTCCCTACATAATATTCCGGCCTCTGGAATCAGAACTCACTTATCCCAAATATGGATTAAAGCAGCTTTCGAATTTGAAGGTTAATCCATATAATGGAGTGCCGTTAACATCCGTAGCCGATTTACCAGAAAGCGAAAACTTCATCTTTGTCCCGAGTTTATTTTCGATTTCCAATATCCTCAACGATTTTTTATCGAATGATGGGTACTATGCGAAAGTCTTGTCTGAACATTTACAGAAGCACATGAACCTTACGGCTGACGGTACTTCCTTCAGTTGCACTTGCGGAAGAATAAGTGACGCTTGTGTGTGTTGTGGAACATTGGCGTCGTGTAGTGCTGATCATGTGGTTGGACTACCTTCAAGACTTTGCACTCCGTTGATCTTGTTTCCAGCCGACAGTAATGTTCCCACTCTTTTCTGCGTTAATGTGACATATATTCCTAAAAAGGAACAAATAAAAACCTCGGGTTTTCTAATGCCTCAGCATGTAGCACCAGATACTGATGTTCCACTGAAACAACCCTTGATCTCGAACCAAACGCTTGTTCTTTTTGACGATCACTATTTACCTTCCACTTCACCTCCTTTGCTTTGCGTAGAGAATTCCAAAACTTATCCAGAATTATCAATATGTATTAACTTTACAAAGTTACGATATCTGTACGATTTGGGGTCCGCTCACAAGACCGCTTTTATTGGTTGTGGACAGGTGAGCTTACTTTTAAAAAGAAGGTTTTGGCTGGCAAGATATCGAAATTTCTGTTTCCGTGCTCACAGGGGTGCTGCGGGGGATGTGGACCAGGCTGCCACCTCGTTTTTGTTCCCTGAGTCTTTAGAGGACCGAGTTAGTTTCGACCAGCCTCTGGTTCAAAAGTCGACAGCGATTGAAAACAGAATAGTTGCAACTGGACACCTTAATAGATCGCGTTCTACTACTGATAATAACCTCGCAGCACCTGTTCCCCTAGATTCTAAGGATATGTTGGCCGGCGTTCCATGAATTACTGCTTTTTGCTCGTTTTGCTTTTGCTGGTCGCACGAATTCGACATGTACTTATGTTACATTCAGTTTCACGGCGTTATTCTTCATGCCCAAGATGATGGATTTTCTTGCGTACACAAGCAACGCATGTATGAATCTCTCACTTACCATGCATCATCGGATTATTTGAAATGTGCATTTTGAGCGACCTATCCATTGTATTTTAGTCATTGTGTTGTTTATTCTTTGAACATTATTTTGCGTATCTCAAAATATTAGCCCTCCAAATTTATCATTGTCTTTACTTTATTATTTTTTTGGGATCGATTCCTTGTCATTGTTTTCATTAAGCTGGACATTACAATGTTCGTTCATACATGATAAGAACATCTCACGTCATGCTTGTTTTTTTCTTCGCGTTCTGGTTGCCATTTCCGGGAAATGGATTATGCCTATGTTATGAAGAAACTTCGCCTTCCGTGAGCTGTCAGATCAGCTGTTTCCAATAAGCCTAATTTTCCACACAAAAAATTACTTCGAACATTAAGCCTGGGTACCTGTACCGTTACTGGTTGTCATTTCTTTTTTGACTCTTGTTTACTTTGTGAATTATCTTGATTCAGATACCTTCTGCATAGAGTACCATCTTAAAGTAGTATTTGCCAGATTTAGACCATTAATTCTTGCGCACGACCAAATTGCATCATCGGTTTAGGCGATGTTGTTTGCCTTTCAAATAAACTTTCGTGTTCTTTTTGCGATACTCGTTTTGTATTGCGCGTGAAATGTTGAGCCTGAAGCTCATCTCAGCAAACATAACTAAGGGTAAAATGATATTATAATCTTCCTCGATAAGTCACTTGCATTGCAGCCAGCTAGACAAAACCAGCGGAGCTTTAACCAATGTAGAGTCCAGAACACTGAAGTTCTGGGGAGTCAGGCTTTGTGCATCTCAAAATACGTGTAGGAGGGCTGTAATGAATAATGGAAGATGTAAATGAGGAGCACCGCCATAACTACATACGTGAAGCGTAACTGACAAAAACTATGCAGAAAGCTACTAAGTCATTCTCTGTCACCAACGAAAAGCGAAAGAGATGTCTTGATGAGTAAGGATTAGAAAGGATAAAAATGACGTTACAGTCAAGAATTGTGTTATGGTTTCCTCTAAATGTCTGCCATGAAAGCTACGGTTAGTCCGCCGTTGTAATTTGACGGCTTTAAGGTTTTGGGTACGATTGTCATTGGCACGGGTTGACACAAGGTTTCTAGCAGGCGAGCCTTCTTGAGTTCGCCTATCCTTCTCTTCATTGTGCCCGAATACTGTCCAACAATTGAATGCACTGTGAACTAACTAGCTTAATGAGCAGTCACCGGAACACTAATGAGTTTGGATGACGTGCAGATGATAGTTAGAATGCAACAGAACCTTCAAAGTGAGGCATTTCATTGCAGTTGCATCGGATAGTGATAGCTGGCCTTTAGATACAATCATGAGCTGTGAACGTTCGAAAGACTGGATGGCCGTGTTTAATTTCACCTGCGCATAAGAAAGGAATCTTGGTTTCACTTCTCAATGTATTGAGTATTTTGAGGTTACATTTCTGAATTCACCCAAAAAGAACGAACTCTCCGAACGCCTGAGATTCATCTTATGGGACACGCCTAGGTGACAGACTTTTCAGGCCGGTCGTGAGTAAAGTCTGCATCAACTACGAGGGAGCGTGTCTGCTACTGTGGTGTCTTTTTTTGTTCTGGGAATGGCGCCGAAAAGTGGTTGTTCCATTTTCAAGCTCCTTATATTGCCATTTTGTAGTTATCTTCTGTGTTGATTGTTGAAAGAGAAGAAAACCGATCGTTGATCCGTGGTGGACTTAAAGTGATTATTGACAAGGGAATGTTTCCACTTTCGAATGATGTCGAAGATTACGTATGTTTTTGCAGTAGCATAGTGATGCCTCCTGCTCGATTTCAGTGCTCTAGAGAAAAAGGACATGCCAGTCACACTGGCTCAAAGTAACAACGGTCGCAAAGTCCGGCGCGTAAGTTTCGATCGGGGCTACCGATAGTTGGAACGTTTTGGAAAGTTGTTTTTTCATGTTCTTGGAAATATGTTCCACAAAAGCCAAAGAATCTTGTGTATCCGTCGATGTATTTTGTCAGAAAATCCAGGACTAGTGGCACGCAACTAATCTGACGATTCTTCGCTCAAATTTCACGTCCATTGTAAAGCAGCACCAGGCAGTCTGAGTTGGTTCGGATGCTGTCATCGAAATGTGCAGCTCACTATGTATTCAGAATTGCCTCGTGGTTACGATCTGTTCATGCCGTAACACTACTTCATTCTGTGGTCCTGCCAAATCGGTTGAAAGTTCGACAGTTTTATTTGGTTGACGCGTGCGTGATGGGCAACTGTACTACAAGTTTCCTAGCCCGCTCGTGCACGTTGCTATATGTACATGTCTTACTATACGTTGCTTCACTGTTCTTTGTTGATATGATAGTACACCAATACATTTACTTAAATATCTTTTTATTCACTTTCATCCACTTTTTCCTTATATCTGTGAGCCATCCAACGCATTTTTCCTCCACCAGCACAGACAGGCGCACGCACATAGAACTTTCTCCCTTATCTAGCAGCCTGTGCGTCCGATATTTGGAAGCCGACTAATTGTATCTCCTCTAAAGCACAAACACTTTTAGCCCCATCGGAAGTGAGTGTATTTATCAGCCACGTTTAGGAACGATTAAGGTTACGGTCATGTTTAAGACGACTCCTTCCGCATATTATGTCGTCCACATAAACAAAGGTATCGTCTGAGTTCTCCATACCGATAAGGGTGATCAATTGTTTTCTCAATCCCGTTGGTTGCACCAGAAGGTCTGCGACAGAATTGATGAAGATTATCGCTGGCTTTGAACATCATGAAGAGATTTTGTTTTGTACAAATTTTCGATGCGCACTGCAGTTCTGCGATACCGGACTTACGATACTTTGCCACTTCCTCAATCAATTCGTCTGTTTCGAAAAAGGGTTAGTGTCAAAGAGAGTGAACTTGTCCACAGTTTGGCTAGTCCACGAATACTTGTTCTTATGTCTGTCTTTAGAAACGACTAGAACTTAAGCTCGCCATGGTAGGTTCGGCGGCTTGATTATCCCAGCTCGCAGGTTTTGACATAATTCGTCATGTATGATCTTTTCTCCCTCCAAATGGGGTCGTTAGTATTTGTCTACAGCAGATTTACGATTTCTGAAGGTGTATGAACAAGTGGCTGTGTTTGAGTCCGTGCTGGTGATGTGTTTTAACTGTTACGTCAGCCTGTTAGATGCATGATGTTACTCTTGACAGAAGGAGATTTAAGAGGTCGCCCAGTATTTGCATGCTCTTAAGATTATTTCATTTCACTCTGAAAGCTTTGTTTCCCTTGGACTACTTATTGCATCTGCTTCCGTCATAGGTGAAGTGCGTATTCTGTCAAGTTATCGACTCTTTCGTCTTATCCCCAGGGCCGATAACATATGCTTTCAGGTGGCACTGCTCAATCTTGTGTGACTTAGTAGTCGCAACGGGAATATTTGAGAGGACTGAAGACATTGACGGTCGCGTGACAACAACACCAGTGAAATTAACCAATGAACTCATTTGAAGTATTTCGCCTGTGTAAGTTTCTGTATTACCGCCAGGATGCATAACAGCTAGAGCTATAATACCTGTAGGTATTGTTCACAGCCGAGAATGTGTGTGGGTACCTTACTAGTAGCAGCGGATTACATAACTTCTAGTCGTGACATCGAATGCCGAGCGATTCAAACTTTTTATCTGTGGTATCAGAAACCGGAACTTATTCATTTCATTGACCTTAGTACGCTTGTGTCTGTGCACGCTGTCTCAGTGCGTTAGTTGTAAGCCTCTCTCCTTAGATCTGGTGAAAATGCCCCTGAACGCACATACTTGTGTAACTGGCGCCACTGTTTCAGTGCCACTGAGCGCATTCTCAAGTGGTTTGTTATCATCGACCTTCATGTGTGTGTGTGTGTGTCAGATATCAAATAGGTGAACACTTGCTGCGGACAGGAAGTCATGGATAACAGTCTATTGGAAGCTACCGGGATTCCTTTTAAAGGCTGCGTACGCCGTGTTACTGCTGTGACATGACGCACACTATGTTGACTGAAAATTGTTCCAGTAACCCTGAATGGATCACGTGGGCTTCTGTATGGTTTGCCACCTGCATTACAAAGAACCCCATAGTCAATATCTGTCGTATAGATGACTGTACTGCCTAGTAGACCGGGTTGCTCGTCCTACTGCTTTGGTAGAATTGAAGGGTTGTGCGTGGTATGCAGCCGTTGCACAGTACAACCATGTTTCCATTTGTCTTTTATTTGTGTTTACATGCTTATTGTGCGACCCGTCACTATATGCAGTTGTCTTCAGACCACTGTTCACTCACAGGGCATAGCTGAAGTGGTTACTGTCGCAGGGTAGATCAGTATTCGAAGAATATTTCATAACTCACCCAAACTGACTAGGCTCAACTGGTTAAACATACATCTACCCCGCTGAAAGATCACTGTGCACACTTATATACAGTGCTCTCTCCACAGCGATTCTTTCTTTAAGGACCGTTTGTAAGAAAAGATGAATTTTGTATTTAAGAAACTTGGCTTTTAGTAATCAAATCCTACAGTCCCATAGTGATAAGTTTTTTGACATGTTAACTGTGGTGGGATACTTTCTGGCTGTCTCCACCCTGATACAGCTGTCGATTTTTGTGTTCATCAATGTTAGCCATTACGTTTTGTTGCACTCTACGTTTTTAAGCTTTGGATACTTCAGCTTTAACCAGTTGACTGTAATGTGACCGGGGATCCCAGCCGCGCTGATCCTACGTACATGTTGATGACAGCTCGTACGTTGTTAGTTTGATTTAACGGTGTACTGCAGAGTTGGTAGTTCAACTTCATGCTGAACAACTTCTAACATGGTTATACTTAAACATTTTTTGCGCCATGGCTTATATTCAAACAGCTCGCAAAAGAAGGTTTAAAGTGGCTCATCAGGAACAACTTTGACCTAGAAGTATAGAGTTTGCGATGTGCCCTCCGATTGTTATTAATTATTTTACCCATTGCCATCACAACAGTCTCGAGCCTGACCAGATGGTACTGTATCTGGAACCGCCGCTCACCTTGACAGTGACGTGGAGTACTCTAGATAAAGAAACGTTACTTAAAAGGTTATAAAACATTCAGAAAAAAAGCCAAACAGAGAAACCAGAAGTGGTACGCTATTGACTGCGGCACACCACCATCTCGGATAGTGTTTCTAACCAGCGATTTGAGTGATCATGAGGACTCTAACCAGGCAGGCGACACCTACTCACTTTTCCTTAATGGAACAGTTAGGGTCCTCACATTTCATGACCACGTTGTTGTTTGACCACTATGTGGTTTTACCTAACTTATGGTAGTCTCGGTATATGATGCTGATACGGCAAACGCTCAGCTGGCATGTGGAGTACATGACCCAACCATCGCAGGTCGTGCGGCGTGATCAGTTGACGAACTGATCGCACATCTCGAGTGTTGTGGAATACGCGCTCGGCGAACGTTTGTGTCGCTCATGCGATCAGTCCACTTAATGTGGGTTAATTAGTGGCGATAACGATGGCCAACCGCAGCCAGCCGGTTGACATCTTCACTGGGAACAGGTCACGTTTCCAAATAGTAGGGCAAAACAGAATGCACCTAGGCATTATATACCCTTCCTTTTATCGATACTTGTTTTGCTCGTGTTTGAGCAATCTAACGATGGGCATGCTGCAGAGTTTAAATACATGTTCTGCTCCTACTGTACAGACTGAATCTCAGCACTCTATACTTTATTGTTCAGAATTTATTCTTGTGCTTAAGTTACTTCCCTGGTTTCATCACTGATTACCTCAACAGTTTCACGGTATCTTGGTCACACATTTTACTACATTACTACTTTATTACATGATGGCAAACACTGTACTGCATAAAGACTGAAAAGAGATCCGTGTTTACTGAACACTTCGCTTGTGCCTGCTATCGGTTACAAAATGTTCTTGGATCTCTGTGGTGTCAGGGTTGTATTGATCGTAGCTGTATGACTCTGGATTACACTGAGATCTTTGTACGATCTTTGGTTCAATTAATCAGCCTAGTTGGGATTGGAGATGGATGTTGTCTCCCTGCGTTTTATATTATTGCGTACTGTCCTAGTATTTTGTCACCTTACTCCCTAAGTGGACATTGGTATTAATCACATTTGTTTCGTCTTGCTTAAGCTTTCCAACCGCGTGGTTGGCGTGATTTTATCTTATTTGTTCTCATAGACAGCGTTATGAGGATAAAGTTCTAGTGTGGCTTTTGTAGTTATTAGTTTCGTTCACACTGAATTGAGTTCCGGTGCCGTACGCACATTATTTGGTAGACGGTCGATTGGTTTTTGGTACATTCCATCACTGTATATTGTGTCAACAAAGGTGAGTTTAGATATGCCTTTAGTATTCACAGGCCCGTTCTCAGAAGTAATGAGGAGGTCACGGATTCCCGTGTTTTATAGTCAGCTTTATTTATTGTATTTCACAACCAGTTTTCCTCACCTTGCCAGTCACATTCGGTGTAACTGCTGTGTGAACAAGGCGAACTCATACTTATTCACCTTCGTGCTTGAATCCGTTGGGCATTCTGTCGATTATACGGTCAACTTACTCCCAGATCAGTCGATTATATCATGTTTCTTCTATATCGAACGATTATTTACTTCTGAGGTCAGTGTTCACCAAATCAGCTGTTGCCTGAACTGAACGAAAACACAGACACTCATGGAGAAATGTATTGTGGAACTCATTCATCATGTACCTTTTAAACTTCTCAGCCGCTTTATCACTGCTGTGGTTGGGCTTCACTTTGGCTGTGACCGGACACTTTTGGCATGTTTCTCACTACTTCTTGCTATGCATGAGGTCTTAACTACAGCGTATTTCTGGGACTAGAACGGTATTCACTATCTTGGGATACCTCTGACGACAGGAGACATATCTCTTATGCTTAAGGATCGCGTATGAGACTACGTTGAGAGCTGTATTACTTCAAGGGTAGAAGACCTGAACAGTCTTCACATATTTGACCATCGATGTCTGCTTTCGATCGCCCGCGTCGGGTAGCACCAACGAGTAAGCAACGAGGAGGTTAGAAAGCGGATATTTGGTAGTGACTTTCAATTGGACTCTTTCGTTCAATCCTTACATTTACACATACTTCGATGGCTAGTTCATGCACTAAGAATGCCAGTTAGTGATCTGCCACACCGAACACTTTTTGTCGATGCTACGGCCGACTGGCGTAAGTTGTGAGGTGAACAAATGGTGACCTGATGTGGAGAAGTGAAGTCGTCCATCAAGGCAACTGTAGGTTGGATTCGTCTTCCGGGCTTGGGACCTCACAAATCACAAAGTCGGTGGCTGGAGACATTAGGTGACATGGTGATCAGTCGAGTTCAGTGACCTGAGTGTTGTCGTTTGGCCGTGTTGTCTGTGAAGTGAGTACATTTAGTGACACGGGGCAGTGAAAACCGTAAGGAAGCTGTCTTGCTGATGATGCCTTACTTTCATTTGTAGCTCGATTGTTTGTCTGCAAGGTGTAGGCACCCTGATGTTGTATGTATGAATATAGGCGTAGCTATTTTTAGTAATTAGGTCCCCTTTCTTTGCTTCTTCCTCCTGGCCAGGGTTTGCTTTTTTATTCATGATTGCGTGGCGGTTAAACACCAGTGAGTGCCACTGGTATATTACTACTTATGATGATGATAATTATTGTGTCCTTTCAGTTAGATCGACAAGCTTGACAGTGCGTCGGATGTTCCATTGGTTCCGGATTATTACTTTTGCACCTGGCAGTGTGGAAAACTGATAACATACAGGTACCAAGTGGATTCACTGGTACGTAAAAGTAGCGTACTCGGACCTTGCGATTTGGTAAGTACGTTAATGTTTCTAGCTACGTCACACAGCCATACCTGGGGACTTTCCAACCACTTGGACGGTAGCGTGGACCCCAACTAGGCAAGTGACAGACTCACCTACAATGGGCATCGCCGATCATTTTGCCTAAGTTCCAGTTGAACTGATAACCGATTGGGTTTTGGAAACTTGGGTCTAGCCACAAAAGTGCTTTTCAGTTGAGAGCTAAGGTAATGCATTCATGGGAATACCTTGCTTATTTCGTTCCTTTGAACCGTAGTAATTGTATCGGCCTGAAAGCGGGACAGTTCCCCACCGATCATCTCCACTAGATGGAAGAACAGATGCCAGTTAATGAGTTGTCTTCTACACAGACGTATTACCGCTGTTTGACCTCGCACTTTTTGGCTGTGCAACTATTTCCTTCTTTCCAGCATCAGCTATGAATGAACCAGTGAGATCCATAATTCATCTAGCAAAACGGGTGACTAAGCATGGTCTCTCTGGCAATCTTTTCCACCGATGCTGGAATTATTGTGACATTCTTGAAGGGTGCAATTCGTATGTTATACCGCACTCTTAAAGCGTTATGACAGTTCCTTGAAAAGCTGGATTCGGATAGATGTCTGTGGTGAAAGCCTATCTGAATCTCCAAGTAAAGGACATTCTAACAGCGAACCAATCCAACGTAGTTTCTGGATCTGGCACCATGACTGGATGGTTAGTTGCAGTGCTGTTCGTCAGGCTCTTTGTTTAGCATTGGACCGATCGAGTTTCAGCCTGCAATATTGCATGTGCTGTGGATGCTAACCAATGATAGACTCTGATTCCCATAATGGTGACCATAAGTCCCCGCTTCTGTGCCATGAATAACGGGCGGTTATTATAACCATTTCAACATCCTACCACTTAAACTGGAAGTTTGAATCCAAGTGCGGTTCCAAAAGCCATCTGAACTCTCTGACTACGATGGCAACTACAACGACCGCCGAGAAAAGTCACTGAATTGATGGGACATCATATGTAAACTTTAAGTTTAACGTTGAGCGGAAGTAGTCGGCCCACAACCGCATTATTCACTTTTATATGTCTGATGAATGTGCCGGTGTTTCAAGTCACGTGTGACATCGGATCATCATCAACGACCATATATTAACAGTTGTTTTTAAGTGCTTTACAGCCAAACAATAAACTACAAGTATGGAAATAAAATATACCTGTAGTGGTAGGGGAGAAAAGAAGAAGAGAATGCTATAATGCATGTTTGTGCCGAAAAAGTAGGACTCAGGTTGCCTTCACATTTTTATGGTAAGAGATCATGAACAAACATCTCAACGCCAATTGGGGTTAGGTATGATCTGTAGTCCTAAACCACGTTGATGGAAAGTACAAACGGTTGTCTGGATTCCAATATTTAGTAGTTCAAAATGCTCTCTGACCTGTCTACTCAATGTTCACAGATATTTTTGCCTGTGGCCATTTTCACGGATGGGCTAATCTCAGTAATCGTATATCATTTAATCGCGATATTTAAATGGATTGTCGAGGAGTATAGGCTGTCTACTTCAAAACTAACAAGTTAAGCTGTGTCAAGTTAACATTTCAACAAAATTACGGTAGTTTTCATTTCTAGACAACCCGTGTTTGTTTACACTTTTGTTATGGGAGATTTGTTGGAACTGGTCCAACATTACTACCCAGTTTATAGTCACTATCGATAAACTAATCGACAATGAAGACAAAGACTCAGCGCGTTGACCCTTGTGTATTGGTATCGACCCTGGAAAATAGGGTGTACAGAGAAAGCACGTTAAGCTAGCGGGGCACGGAGCGAGTTGTGATTGTAGCCCGGGGCGGATATTACAAATGGAATAGCTTGACTAAAACAAAAGTAGGCAAAAAGCCAAAATCACCACAAATGTACAAGTGAATGCGACTATCAAAAATATCATGTTATAGTCGCTACAGATTTTCGATTCATTCTTACTTCTTCGGGGATGGAGAATTCTAGCACACAGTGCATGTTCCGTTACATTTTATCTGGGGCTCTCGTGTAATTGAAATAATGTATATTTGAAGTCCTTTTTACTTTCTGCCAGATTTTCGTGTTCATCAAACTAACACTTTTGTGGTTCACCTTATTTGCATTCGTTCATCTCTCTTAATGGTTACCATTTCAGTGTTTCGGGTCCACGTTAACTTTCGTTTAAGGTTCCCTGTAGTTTTTTGAGTGTTATTTACATTGCTACGGAACTAAACCTTGTTTGTGGCCGTAGTTGTTTATCATTCCTAGAAATGTGTTCTAGATAGTTTAGAGCTGGATACATTGTTAATCATGTCAACAGTTTACGATTGTAAGTTCAAGACCAGGTCATTTGGAATGTTCTTGTCTTTGTTTAGATAATTTGATGATAGCCCACCTACATGCTACGCTAATGTTCACACACTCGTTTAGAAGCTTACAGATAATGACATGACTAATACAGTACGGACTTGTTTTTTTATTAGACAGTTGGAATGGCTAGGTACACATACGTTTTTTGGCTTTCAGCCATAATCGTAGATACTGTGGAACGGAGTGCTGTTGTTCACAAGCGCGCAGGTGCTTTGTTGACATGAAGGTTACTTTCCAAGCAGTAGTCAACCTTGTTTATGTTTTTTGCTGTTGACGTATCTCCGTACCAGACTTCCAGCCTCTTACTCGCGCTAATGAGTACTTCAATTTCAAGACACCGGAAAATTCGTAAAATCGATTGTTTGTTATTATCCCATGATAATGATTCTGTCTACCGAATGTGCAGTCACAGCTTCGGATTTCTCGAATACTCCTGTTCGGGTTAGGACATCCTGGTGATATGTAGCCCATATGTGTCTAGAGACGTCGCATAATACCAATCAGTTTAGACTAGAAGAGGATTCTCTAGCGTTTTACAAGACTAGTGAATAACAAGTGTCAGAGATCCGCGGCATCTGGGAAGGCCATATGTACATGACTCCAATCTGAAACAAAAACCAACGGTTTACGTAAGGTGCCGTAACAGAGAGCCTGCCCTGTCACACTGGCTATCAGTGTTTGTACGAATACAGCGCGCCAACGATTCAGTACGGTTGTGATTGTTTTCTTCTTGTGCACCACGTGCGTGATACCCCTAGCCATATATCCTTTGCAGTTACCACGTTAGTTTTAGCCATTGGGTTGAGTTGGTTCCGTTTGTACTGTTTTTGACATGTCGGGTGTCACACATTCCAGAATGTTCATTGTACATTATACTCAGTTTATCGGCAGACGAGATCACGATGGCAATCGATAGGCTACGGAAGTCGGCAGTCACAGATGTTTAAAGTTGTGTTGTCACATGGTGTTTGCTTCCTTCACTTACGCTCGAATCCCTAAGTGAAGCATTACTTCAGAGTGAAAACTTTTTTTTCTCTCAGGTCTGATTAACCGTGGTCAGTATTCCCCTTCCATCCACTCCGCTGCTATTTTTACACCAAAAACATTCTAAAGTAATCTCTAACTAGTCCTTATATAACTGTCACGTTCATTGTCCTGCTGTGTCCTTGATGCATGGACATGTCTTTTTGCCTAGCTATTCTACCACACGTCTTTTTTTCGAGAACTCACTGGATGCTGATGAGTAGTGGAAGAGTTAGTTGATTCAGGTTGAGCATCATTTACCATAAATAACACCTTTGACTTTTGCATAGACTTTCCAGTCTGTCCTTTTCGAGGAAGAGCAATGAAACCAAAGTTCGCTCTTTTCGGAGCTCATCAGTGATGCATCTGTTTGCACCGATGGGGTTTTGAACCCCAATTCACGTTTTCACGAGGCGACCTTGTTGACCACTGTGTCAGTAGTTTGGGTAAGTACGACTGGGTTATCATATCCAAACGTTCAGTAACCTTCGTGCATTTTGTCTACTCAGCGACGTAGTGGTCAACACAGTTCCCTCATAGAAGTGTAACTCATTGTCTTGGCAATGATCTGATGCTACTGACAAAGTTTAGCAAAATTCTGTAGCGTTCTTTTGTTTTTTCGAAGGATTTCGCACTAAAATACCATGGTGAGGTTAGTATTAAGGGAGCTACCCTTCCTTATTCTAGGTAACATATTGCGGCTGGACCGGTATACCATGGCTTGACACACACTGATCAGTGACTGCTTAGCACAAAGCACTCTTCTATCACTTTTCTCCCCAGGAACGTTTGCAACGTTGGAGTAGAGTCTTTATAATTTTTAATCATGCGCAACTGTTAGATAAAATTAACATGTGAGCTCCATTCAGCAACCTCTTTCGTCAAAGTATGTTCTCTCGAATAGTTAGTTTCAGTTTGTTTAATGAATGATTTACGTTTCCAGTATTATTGCTTGATCTTAGCGCTAGATACCTTGTAACAGTACTGTTCTTGTTTTTCAAAACCTTTGATGTGCACCCGCTCCGAAATATTAGATTTATCACTGCCCCGAGCACGTGAGTTTACAGATTGATGCAGGTCAACCTCTTTTAAAGTGTGATTTAATAAGAGAGGATGTCATGTGATGCTCAAACTAGATTGATCCTGAAGCTTAAATTCCAGTTCTTAAACAATCTTTCCACGGCAAGAGCAGTTTCAACAGCCTCCTGTTCTCTAAGTAAAAAAAATCGAGCAAATGATTACAGCCTACCAGAAAGCGTTCAAACAGAGCTCCATTCACATACATACACCAGGTCTTGACTACGTTGTGTTTAAACGATAATCAGGCTTCAGTTTATATGAATGTCCGTTTGTGTCTGTTCTGATGCTGTGAACCAGTGGTGATTTATCGCCGGCTGGTAAACATGCACAAAGTATTGCTCTCCTGACTCACACAGGACAGACAAAGCGGGGAGTTGTTGTGTACATGGAATTGCAATAACTTGCGTTCGCAGTTGGAATTACTAAGCATTTTAATACTGCACAGGTGAATGGTAAACGTGGCTATAAGATCTTACAAGTAAGTGCTGCGTGTGAACATTGTAGGACTTCCGTATATCATATCTAACGCTCTAACAACGAGTCACTTCTTGGCGTCAGCTGCCTTTTTGGGCATGCCAGAGGGAAGTCCCGAGGTTAACTCGACACCATTCTGTACAGATGCGCAACGGGTCACACACGACAGTCTGTTTTGTATTCTGGATCCATTGTTCAAGCCAAGGTTTTATCTTGTTCTGCTCTCAACTGATAACAAGGCTGAACAACAACCACGTCACGTAACCGTTCTTGATTATTCCTCAATCGCAAATAGCATGGGACAAGGGCGAATAGTGTACGAACAACCTGTATACTTGGCATTCGAACTTGAAGACCGCCTTCCTATATTATGGAGAACTGTTACTTGAAAGGTAGCGTTGGAGCGTCAAACTATGTTTGAATCGGCACGTTCTCCATAGTTCATAAACCACTTAAGATAGCACGAATGTTACGCTAAGATCCTGTTCTTCGCTTTAGGCTTTTCCTAACCGCTGCATTGCCACCGATGATTCTGTTAGCTGTTCCATTGTGGCCTTATGATAAACACAATGTACAGATGGCGGTTTTATCTATCAGAATAACCACCAAGGGTGTGTGTTTTCGGATCGAACAGTTATGTACAATTTTAGCAGGCAACTTTTTCTAATTAGGCGCCTGGTTTAAAGCAATAGATGCATTCCCATCGGAAATCCAGTCCATCGATACCAGAACGATTGTCCAGCAACATGTGTGTGGTGTTATCTGTGTTGTTCTTTTAAACCGCTACCTTGAAGTGAATTTTAGGTATGTTGCGAGTGTATAAGCTTCATGTACAAATCAATTAGATGATTTCTGCTTGACACTATGTTAACTCATGGTGTTGTGTTTCGAAAACCAGTAAGACGGTATTTTTGAAGTCCAGCACACTAGCATTGACTGAAGTCTGTGACCCCGTTGTTTTCTGATTCCCCTGTTTAGTGGTGCGATCCGAATGTGTGACTCTGATCAGAGTGCTACTCCATTGTGACATTAAATTCTGCCCATTTTTAGGTGGAAACACGCGTTATTTTGGTTAACCAGGTTCATGAAAAATGGACTACCTTCCCGAGAGTGTGCTTAGAACTGTTCATAAGGAAATCCATCCAAAACTGGTAGCCACATGATACGAAACCAGGTAGGCCATTGAGTAAGCAGTAGAAACAGTGGGTCAGTAATGAAGTGAACTGAACGGGCTCATTTCGAGTTGACCATCCTCAGACTTAATGCTTATTGTACATATGGGTTACTGGTATGAGGGTAAATGTGTCGAAGACACGTGATGAATTAGTTTATGGTGTCAAGTCCGTCGAGGTTATTGATGGAGGAAACTGAAGCAATTATAAAACGGTTGTGATGCTACTACCGCAACCGTGGAAGTTTACTTGGTCTTAATGTGTATGAGGTACGATAGCTATCGCAAGATGTTAGGAAAGCGTTTCACGGCTCATTTGGTTGTTGGAATCCCGGTAATCCCATCAGTTACTGGTGAGTAGTCGGGGATTTGGTTAATTTTAACTTGAACATTACCCACAGTTGATCGAAGCTGTCGCATTCCCATAAACTTTCCGGTCGACCCCTTTCAAAAAGAAGCACTAGACTCGAGTTTCGCTCTCATTAGAGCTCTTCAGCAGTGCATATCCTTGCCACTGCCGGGACTAGAACTCCGTTTACGCTTTCATGAGGTAACTGTGTTGACCACTGCGCCATTGATCTCACATTAGGCACTACCGAATTATCATATGTGAACGCTCAGCCACTTTCGCTTGTGAGTAATGATCACGTTGCCCGATCGTCTCGGAATGGAGACACAGTTACTGTCTGTTAACTCTAATCGATTGTTGATATTCAACTAGAAAAACCTCGTCACTGGCTAGAATTGGACACTTCACATCTCTCGATTGACTGCCCCTAACTCGGTCGTTCAGACCAACTGAATTGGTTGTGTTGACGTTATGATTCTGTTCAACAAGGTATGCTATAATTGCACTGGTAGTTGCCTCCGAGATTCAGTTATTACTCCACAGTGAGCGGTTTTCACAAACACTTTCAAGTAAACACCTTGTCATGCGGTCCACTTTGTTACTCCTACAGAAATAAATGAATGAATATGCACCAATTAAAGCACTTTAACCATCGGGGTAACGCTTGGGTTAAAAAGATAAATTGTTTGGCGGTGTAAAAGATTTTGTTACTAACCTTTACGGGACTTCCAGAGATTTTTCCATCAAGGTTGTGTTACACCAGACCCTCTGAATCATGGTGAACTCTGCATGATATTGATAAACGGATTGAGAACAACACAACGTTGTAATACTCTAAGTTCCAACCACCTCAAGTGATCTTCCTCTGGAGTGTTGTCAACTTTGCGTTGCCTTTATTTTACTAGAGGCACTTTGTCCTTCTCACGACGTTACATGATGTTGTCTGTAAATCGTTCTGATTGGCCATTTTCCCACAATAACATGCACCCAAAGGACAATGTACCGTGTTTACTTATTGCTGCGGTTGTGCCAGCCAAGCGGTTACCACTATCTCTTTTCAAGTTAATGGAGAAAAACTACCGAAATGGATATATTGATAGTTTCAGGTTCTTTCCACGTAAATTTTACAGATGAACAAGAACATTCAGGATAGCTCATTGATTGCTATGTCTAATTTTTAATGTATCTCTGCACGGGTTTGAAGATGATTAACCTATCCGTCGATTCAGCTAGTTTGTCAGCTACCCACATAATGTCTATAAGCTGCACCATCGTGAATTGATACCTTCAGGTTATCATTTTCGACACTCACCCCACCATAAAAATGGTTGTAAAACGTGGTCCTAATGGGGATCCTATTACTACACCACGCCCTTACCAATATAGTCTCTCACTGAATTTAAATTGTGTCGCGAGTACAAAAATGCTGTTTGAATTCCGTCAAGGCTTTAGAATATATCGGTTGTTGAACTCAAGAATCCCGTAGGTGATCTATTGTTTCTTTTAATGGAGCATTTGTAAGCGGGGATGACACATCGAGGGAGCACTTCTCTCTCATTCAAAGCCCACTGCATATATATAGTATGTAAAAAGGGCACACACTGGGTAGTGAGCGATTTGTTGTGACTAGGATCCGTTATCAAACAAACCAATGTGCTGGAATGAGATTGTTCTGCCGCTCACCGTATTCGCTCGTTTTTTGTCTCAGTGTCAACGATGCTGACGTAGTGGCTGTTTATATCTACGTGTTGATTGAACGAATTGCGCGAATAGAGAGCCTCCACTACAAGCCGTTCCTTCTTCAGCTTTGCCCGTGCGACCACTTTTGCATTATCTGTGTTGACCTCGTGGCCTGTGTCCGCGCAGTTGTACCACATTTCTGACCTATGGTCGGCTCGTCGCATCGCTAGTTTGTGTTCGTGCACGCGTGTGCGAAGCTGTTTGTCTGTCTCTCCCACATATTGTTGGTCATACCCCAGAAATGGAATGGCGTAGACCACGCCAGACTGTTCATGTGGTTCTACCCGATCCTTAGCGTTGACCAAAACTGAACGGAGTGTTGAGTTTGGCTTGTATGATATTTGGATGTCCAATGCTTGGAGCATCCTTTGTGCTGCTTCAGATGTGTCGTGAATATACGACAGTCATTTGCGTTTTGGGTTCTGTACGTTCAGTTCTTGTGAAGCCTCTGATAGATGCTTTGTGAAGCTATTAGTGTACCCATTAGAAGTGAACAGTTTGAACAGGTTCTTTTGTTCTTGTCTTCTGAATTCGGTTGAGCTATAGTGCGTGTTTACGCGTTGAAATAATGTTCGCTCACAGCTTTTAAGTTGACGGGCTGGATGGTTGTTATCGAACCTGAGAATGACGTAAGTTGTTGTCGGTTTACGACAGTAGTTTCAAGCTTGCCATCAAGTCTTCTTATGACCGATACATCAAGAAACGCCAGACATGAATATATATATATATATATATATATATATATATATATAAAGCATCTTAGTGTGTATCCGGAACGTTGCAATGCCATTCATCACCCAGTGTGACTTATCATCATTTTAAGTATACACAGCATGAATAAGCTATGTAAAGCAGAAAACATCCTGAAATTACTTCAAAAGAGCCTCTTGACCTATATTTGACAACGTTTGTCTTACGAGTTCAAAACGTCGCTGTCAACACGCTTGGAGCTAATATCATCCTGTTTGATGAATCCGGTTCGATTTTGGATTTTGGAAACAATAAACTGTTCGGATTTGGATCTCATCTACCTAGTTCGTAATCAGTCACTTATATTTTGTGCCTGTGAGTCTGTTCTTGGCTTCTCCATACTGAAAGCCACGCTTTTTGAAACTCTGTTCAACTGGAGTTTGTGTCGCTGTGTTTCTTACTAACATAATCGGAGCGAAACGTCTGTACGTTTATGAACACACCCGTTGAGGTCATTTTCAGCCTCCTGTATCACATCTACCAGACACAATCGATTAATCGCTCATGAACAACCGCTTGATTTTGTTTACCCTATCATGCATTCAGTTCAAGTCATCAGCGGAAGTATTGACTGACAAAAGCCTATTTATATATCAGCTTTATCCCTGAAACGTGTGCGTTCCTTCTGCTATTTGCAACTCTAAGTTTCAAATGTACAAATTGACTAGAGATACCTTGATAAAGAAGCACGTATCCAGTCATTATAATCAGGTGATTGAAGTGAGGCTGTGACAAATTAGTTCATCATAAGTTTAATTCAGGTCACTGGACTGCTTCACGCATACTGGTTAGATGAGTATCCGACACACAAGAACCTCACCAGGACAATTAATACTGCTAAAACAAGCATGAAAAGACGTGAACCCACTCGACCGCTTCGAAAGTGGCATTGGATGTTTGTTCATTTGTTTCCATTCTTCACGCGTTTTTTTCTTACACACATGCTATACATCTTCCACTCAGATCAGTACAAACTGTTCGATTGTTGTAGAGATCGGAAACCCAAACTGTGGCCTACAAAGGCTGTTTATCCAAAATAACTCCCACTAGCTCCCATTTTCTGCATCAACCAACTGGGAATTTATCTGAGATCAACGATTAATGAACCAACGAATATGGTTTACCCATTATGGGATGTGAAAGGGAGCCTTGATTGCATGGTTGTTTGTCCGTTTTATTTACTGGGGCTCAGTAATTCCTACCGTTCTGATTATTTTAGCTACCCACCACAATTTATTTAAACATTACTTGTTGGATGTTAACGGTAGTACACTCTAAAATGCGTTCATTGTTTCAGGATTATCGAATGTGTTAGAAACTTGGGCCCATCCTAAATGCTCGTGAGTGTTAAACATATAGCAATTAATGCGATTGTATACCTGAGACGAAAAGTTACCTCCATAGTTTCAGCGTTCCAGAAGAAAAACGAGTGGAGCACTGTGTTTAAGCGTCTACCTTTCAGTCCTAGAGCCGTAGTAAAAACAGTACGCGTGGGTCACGCGACTCACGATTTTCTTTTTGAGCCTACTCTCTGTCATAGTATCATTGGGATGGTAATTACGTTCTACAGTACCCTCGCGATGTGGAATGAGGCACAGAAATATACATCTCATTCGTCAATCTAATTCCTTTGACGACTGACCATCGCTTATGATTATACTAGGTTTGGTTTGTAATGTTATAAGAATATGTAGGTTGGGACGACCCAGTTAGTGGATCTCTAAAACGTAGGACTCCAACCTCTTGATACCGTCGCATGGCATATTCGGTGGAAACTTACCTGACTTATACAGCAGTGGTCCGGAGACAAATGGATTCACTATCACGACTTATAAGAACAAATGATCCTTTCAACTGGTATTTTTTGAGTGTCTGTTTTTAGGAGTCCGCGTAGATTTCTCATACATATACGTTTGAGCAGCTTTTCTGTCTGCCCTCAGTACCATCGGGATTTACCTTATCAGCCTCTTTATTCTTAGTAGTTCACTAGAACTGGCTCGATTTGTCATTGTCAATGATTAGATATCAAGTCAAGGATATCTGTTATCAACTGGTCAATCTACTTGATTCAACTCCAGTCACTTGAGTAGTGTATAGTGCGATTTAAATGATGCTGCGACTCTGTATAGGTCCTGCAATGTGAATAGGAATTCCACGGTCAGCACGCACTGAAGTTACTATTACAGTGAGATTACACAGTAGGTCTACCGAATGTGGGAATCTCGGCCTAGCGTTCCATCCATCACTGTCCGTCACTAAGTCCCCGCAAAGAATTGTAAGACTAGTACTCATGAAGACCTTTAACATAGTAATCAAAAGACTCAATTTATGCGTCTTGTATCAAGAGTTCGTGCAGTCTAAACACGTACCTGTGCTGTTCGCCAAGAAAGCGGATGGCGCAAGGGTTATTTATGCGGGGAAGCAACACGGGTTATGCATCCAAACACGACAACAAACAGAAACACTCATCTGCGTACGGTACAGGGCCCAGACCGTCACGGTTGCCACAGATATCAATGCTCAGTTTCTTTACGTTCCTTTGCGTACCAAAAACCATTTCATGCGATGCTGCACTCCGATGTTTCTTGGATTTTTCTTGCGGCTACTTCAATGTCAAAATCTATGCTATGGCCCCCCTACTGAATAGCAGTGGTATCAGTAGCATAGTACGATCGTTCCTCCTCACTACACCTGTAAATGACCGGTCACGCAACCATAATCACAGCGGGAAATAGATAAGGTTATGCCAATTATGCACACCATCGTGGGAGCCAGACTGTCAACACGAACTGTTTCGAATCACATAGTGGGCTAAAACGTTTGACAAGTAGCGCTTAAAAAAATTATAAGATGCCCCTCTTTCTGGGTGCGTGTGGTTTGGTTAGCCATCATTCTCTCCTTCAACTTCATAAACACGTACGACATTTTAAGCTGTAATCGTAACGTTCCAAGAAGTTTTACTTTAAAATCCGTCGTACAAAACTGTTAAAATAACGCGATTTATGTCAAAACTTGCCTGCATCACTTGGTGTACTCTATATCATAAAATATATATAGTGAAGCGCACGCGACAAGGGCCTAAACGAGAGCTAGAGGATTAGCTGACCGTTACAGTTACATCCCTAGACTTCTCTCAAAACCTGTATAGACACGGATCTAATTTGTCATTCGCTGAACCTGACTCGAAACGACCAGGGCCATTATCTCATGGATTAACATTTTCTGTTCCACACAACAAAATTTCAACGATGAGCATTACATTTCAGTTTAAAAACCAAGTTGCACAACGAAAACGGTTGCCTCCCATTTTTGAAGATAACTAAAGTTGGTTCAAATATAAAACCGGTCGATATTGCGCGCTAATGTTGGGATTACTGCGCCAGTCATCACATGCCATTGCCGATCGCGTCTCACTGGATAACCCTGCAGGTATTGAGAACGAATAATGACATTATGAAAACAAGCCATAATAAATTTTAAAAGTATGCAACTGATCCCTTGTGATAGGCAAAGGTTCTGCTTGATGCAAAACGAGGTAATGTTGGAGAAGAGGAGAAAGAGCACTCGATTTTCAGAAACAAAGATTTTAACAACGAAGCTATTCAATAGTTTCGACCACCAGGCAAGTATCTACAATGCTTGTATGGACTTTCAGAAACACATAAGCTTGAAGTTCCACTGAAACCAGTCTTGACCAAGGCCAATTCCCCATCTTTCCGTCCAATTCGCCAAATGGTCTGTTGGGTTATAGGAACCAATTAGAAAAATCTAATGTAAGTTTAATTCCTAGACATTTTATTAAATCTTGGAGCGAACTGCTCGACTGTACGATCATTAAGTAGGAAGGCAACGCATACCTCCCAGAACACACAGTCTCACAGATTTTGTCTGATTTCATGCAAAAAGACTGGATACACATCTAATTTTTAACTACAAGAAAAATACGCGTTAACCACACACTACAAGAGGACGTTGCTTCTGTTTATTGTACCTTAAAGAAGATAGCGAGGTCAAGGACGTGTTTGTTTAATAGTAGTGCCAAAGAAAGTTCACCCAGAGGTGACTTTTATGGTTGCTAAACGGTTGGGATAGTAACTGACTGCCACATTCCTTAACCCGTTCTGTGCCAGAAACAGAAACATCTCGCGATGTGCGGCGGTGTTATCAATCAAATGTATCAGTCCATCTTTTTATGAGTTCTGAGGCGGTTAGGGTTTGTGTCTGGTGGCTCAGTATGATGTGGTAATAAAGATCCGCCGATAAGCGTTCATATATGTGTGTACACAATTCTCACAACCTTATCAGTTTCCCATTGTGTTTGTGTTGCCATTGTAACCCAGCAATGTGTGTGAATGTGTGCAAGTTGCCTGAAAATTTTATCCGGAACACACTGCACTCATTGTCTTTTGATTGTTCTCCTTAAATCCCGGAAATCTGACATTTTGCTTGGATTTGTTTGCTTTATATGTAAGCGCCACAATGTGGACGAAGTCAACTCAGCTAGGCGAAATAGAAACATTGCGGTGTTTTTGTTGAGCGTACGATTTTGCCTGACATTCATTTACTGTTCATGTCTGTTGTATGGTTCGCTTCGCCTGGCTGTCTATCTATTGGTCCAACATATCGATCTTCAAAGCCATTGTTTCCCATTTGGTTGACAGCACGTAATCAGTCATTATTCTGACATGTGAATTGCCGTCTATCTTCTGAGTTATATTGTAATCGTTAGGTTATTACGTGCCTACCGAAATCTATTAGTCACCTAAATAAATCGATAATGCCGGCGGAAATCGATTAAGAAGAACGTTATTAGACGTTGAATTCCATTAGCACGCCCCAGTTGGTGGGAGAAGTATTCATTTAATTTATACAAGGCAATATGTAATGTTTGAGCGGTTTCGTCGACATGTGTTTTCAAAAGACCAGGCTGAGTGGGTTCAAGAGTAAACCAGCCCTCCACTTGGTGGACTACGTATTCACATATATTGCCAAATGCGTGATCGGCTTAAGACTGATTGGCATCCAACAAGGCGGCCACGTGTGTGACAGTGAATATTCATCAATTCTTCCGAAAATGGAGCACGAACTCAGGCTCGGGGTAAGGACGTCATTAGTTGGGTATGTTATCTGGAAATAAAGTCACAGTGTTTGCCGTTGTTTATGGTCCATTGATGGCTATTGTTTAGTGTGCCCACGTGATCACAGTCAGTATGTTCGAATAGCAGAACTTGTCGGTAACTGATGTTCCATCTAAATGCAGTCTTACGAATACAATGAAGGAAGCCATATGGACGGAAGCGAATCACTGTAACGAAGTAGAGTAATGAATCACCTGTTAGACATTCTAGTTGATCAGGAAATGCTCTTCACATGCCATGCAAGATTACACATACAAAATTGGAGAAAGTAGAATTTGACGGTAAGAGATTTCGAAGGTAAGCCACAGACCACGTCCATGGTGTTCTTACACAATCGATTATATGGAGGCGGTTGTTTGATTGTGTGTAACGTGCAACTTGGTCTCTGTTGCATGTTTCTGTGCGAAGACTGCCGACGTGTCTCACACCGTGTTGTTGATGTTTGGTGAGTCAATCGTTAATAAAATTGCTTGATGTGAACATACTTGACATCCGGCGACGATCACATTGTAGGATTTAAATCAATAGAAACCAACCCATTACGTTTAACTGTACACATTTATGTAAGGTCAAAATTATCTTCCTAAAATCGTCACCGAAACATCGCGTTTTCTTTATATGCCTCCTGCACATAGACAGTTTTTATAATCTACTACATCCCGGTAAGCAGGAAGGGAATTGGCTGACTCAAATGGAACACCGCTCCCAGCTGCCCCCTTCCTTTAGTATTCAGACAGCCAGTTTCAAAAAGAAGCACTAAGCCTGAATTCGGTTCTTGCTAAATCTCATCAGTACTGTATATCCTTGTTATCATCGGAATTTCAGTTCTAACCCACGTTGTCATGAAACAGCTCTCACAGCACCATTGGCGAACCAACATATCGAACTCTCTAAGCACAGTTTCTTATGATTGTTGTCCTGGATGGAGACAGTTATAACCCGTTAACTTCAGTCAATGAATCCGCGCCTAGGACTTAATCTGAACTGATGGAAATCATTGAAATTGCTGAATACTGTTGATTACTGACAGGTAGTAGAGAGTTTGATTGAAATACATTGGACACCACTCCAGTTGTGATATCACCACTTTGATGAATTTGCTTTTAATAGTCGTAAAACCATTTGATAAGTGACACTCTAGACTTACTAAAAAAATCAAGTTGTATATTGTTGAATTTGATTAACCACCAGAGATGAGACCGTTCGAAATTAACTCTGCTGATCAGCACTGCGGTAGCAAAACAATAAGCGTTTTTTAATCTTTCTGTCGGTATGTAGCTGTTATTTAACAGTTCAAATAACTCCTTGTCGTTGGCTATATCATGAATGCGAAACATTTAACAAATCGACAGAAGTATGTTTATCCAACTATTTCACAAATCGCTTCATTATGTAGGCGTCCAGTAGTAGATTTCTGCATAACGGTGAATAGAAACACACCTGCTGTTCAACAACATCATAATAGTTTTGTATTCTCATAATTGTACTAATATTTTTGCACTTTACTTTGCTATCTGATACCTTCCTAACCCTGTGCAGAATATCCTCAATACGCTGATTTCGCTACAATCTTTCGGATCCTTAGCCATTTTCTCGTGGATGTTTGTGGAAGGAATCTACCTCATCTTGGTCGTTTATTGTACATTTCAAGCAGAAAAGCTCAGATTTTGGATTTATGCTCTCATTGGATGGGGTAAGTTCATCAATAGGCGCGATTGGTATACAGTTGTGTAATTCTCAGACTGAAGTCTGCGACTGGACACGTTAAGAAGGTAGTGGCTAGTTGGATTCAAAGGTGAAAATTTTCCATCATTCGATAGACTTATTTGTGAAACCTGCTAGTGAAAGTCGAAGTATCGTCTTTATTCTACTCATAGCTTGCGTGTTTTTTTGCTTTCAGCGTATGAACAGTTCATCGGTTAAGTTTTGATGTCTTTATAAATTAAAAATTCCTCTCTTCAACTTTATATCTAACCTGGAATTGTGTTTACTCATAATTGTTTGTATCAATCCGTGAATCGTTTTATCGATTATGATGGGCAGGTTTGTTATAGCAGGTCGTGTTGTAAACAAACGGGCCGAATACAATACACTATCACCAAACAAACGAACTTGTCAGAGATAGAACGGGCTGTCAGCTTTATTAGAAACAGTGGGCACGCAAATCATTAGCGCGTGTTTTCAGTGAATGCTTCGATTGTTTTTCAACCGTCTGATTAATGATGGTGAAGAGACGTTGTCGCAAACTGTTTTCTCCAAAGCTTTATTGAGTCTTCTGACATCAGGCGGAGGCCCTGGTTCTTTTGCTTTGTTACTTGGAGTTTTCCATAGGGTTTGGAAACGACGAATAGTCAACGAGAGAAAGAAACGGATCTGACATTTCACTTTGAACGACTCGATTAACCTCATTCTATAAAGTTAAATGTTATCTTCCTGCAGTAAACGATGTCCCGTCCCAACCAGTGAGAACAACGTACAAGTGACATCCCAGTGTGTCACAACATTTCTCTCCAGACATACTTCTGCCCCGTATTGGCAGTGTACTTCCCCCTTGCATCCAGTCGGCTTTTATACCTACTTGGATTTTCCGAAACCTTGAGTAACAGGATGTATGAATCTTTGATAGATGATTAACTCTGTGCCATCAAATCTTTTACCTTCCACCCAAGCCTCCAGAATAGTCTTTTATGACTTACAACGTTCTACATTTTTGATCCCATCACTCGAAAGAGCGTAACCACAATCAGTCGTAAGTGTGCTGTTTACCCTGATATAGTCGGTCCAGGAAATGTCGATCAGAAGTGCTTTTCGTGACTCAAACAACTGGAGAAATTGATCTGGTTTATACAACATTATTTCAAATCCTGTGACAAGTTGCTTTACGTATTACGGTCTGCAAATGCGTTTGTGGTTCGAAAAAGACTGATCTTTTGTACAGTTCTCCGTCTTCTTTTTCTGTTATGTAGAAGTTGGCCTTGTGCTCAGTCCAGTTCATTACTTAGTGTTAGTTCACAGAATAAACCTATCTACTCATCCTAATGACTTTCTCGAGAAAACACGGCTCTTCAGTCATGGAGGCATAAGTAGTGACAACTAAATTACCCATCTGTGAATCAACCTCGACCACAGGAGTGGCGCGAAGCTTGATTGCTACTCCGTGTCACCTCGCCTGAACGTCATAGACCAGGAAACAGGAATACGGAATCATGCGATCGGTGCCTGTTGAAGTGATATTCATCAGAAGGCAGTTTTCTCATCTATACAAGTATTCCAGTTGTCCTCATTGGTATGCAGCAACACGTCATGCTCCGCATTTTTCGAAGCTTATCCTTGAGTGAACGACGTGTGGAAACCCAACCCATCTGTTTGTGACAAGATCGTATGCAGTGTGTGTTCGATTGTGCACATCTAAACTTTCACTTACAAAATCACCGGACACGTACTAACGGGAAAGGTTCGTCGATTATACATGTTCAACAACTGTTGCTTGGGCGCGATTGCTCGCCCATGATGATATGTCCATGTGAACATCGAAGATGTAAGACAGTTGGTATCTAGCGTGAGAAATCTGAAGGAATACTGTCAGTATGAATCACTATACGATAAAGTAAGAAGCAGGTGCAGTGCATCGCTGTTATTTATGTCTGCCATGTCCGATGACGACCTCAGATCCTAGGGTGATACACGAGAGATTCAACTCCATAAGTAGCTGGTCGAGGTACAGCGTACACTATCTAATCTTCCAAATCCTTATTTTTAGTGAATTTGTTCAGTTCTACTTTTCAACAACCCGCTCTCCAACTTCCTAGTTGCTAATCTGTAGATACCACCCAATGCTTGTTAACGAACACAAGTGTTGATAACTGACGGTCTCACCCTGTTTACTAACCTTCATACTCATAGAAGGGAACCGTTCTAAATGTGATCTTACAAATACCGTCAGTAATTTAAAACGAGAGACTATTTTGAAGCGAAAGCAACTTAAGTCAGCTGAAGAATCATGATTCTTAATTTTCTCCTTGGATCCGCCCCATCTGATTTGAAATCGCTAAGTAACCCGCCCGGTGTGCTACTATTACCAGCCCTAAACTTTAACAACCACCTGCTCTAATGAAGTACTGATGCAGTGAAGTTGAGCGATCGTATTATACTACTCATACCGCGGCTATTCAGTAGCAGGTGCTGGGCATATTTTTTGACAACGTACAAGCCACAAGAAGACTGCAGGAAGGATCATCAAAGCGCAGCGAAGCCCATAACGGTCCCTGCTACTTAATGGAACTGAGCACTGACATCTCTGGTAGCCGAGACTGTCTGAGGCGGAATACTGCGTGCAAATGAGTGGTTTTGTGACAAGTCTGGTTTACATGCTTAACCCGTGTATTGCTTTGTCGAATAAACAACCCTTGTGCCATCCGCGTTCTTGGATCACAACACTGTATGGTGCGATATTAAATACTCCAGGGAAAATTACCGGTTTTCATCAGCTAATTTTTTTCCCTACGGGCCTTACTTTCAGTATCGTGTATATGCCATTCAACACGTGTTAATTAGTCGATATATCAGTCAGATCAATGAGGAGGTTTTATTGACAAGGTTGTGTTATGAGAACTTGCTCATTTTCCATCTTTTTTGTAAACTTCCCGAAAACACTTTTATTCGTGTTCAATGTTAACTGTTTTCATCTGAATATCTCCCTGTTCTGTTCCAGGCATTCCATGTTTACTCACAATTTCACGAATAGTTTTCGACTGTGTCTATAATCCCAGAAAGTAAGTCGATCAATGTTTTTTTCTAATTTGTTGGCAGGCTAGACACTGTCCAGTAGTATAAGGAACACAGTTGTAGATGCTGTTATCTTTTCACTCTCAGTTAGATCTGTGTGTGTATGTCTGTGCATGATGTCAGTTTTGTATCGTTGGCACGATGTGTTTAGTGCTCCAGTCCTTCGTGTGAACTGTGTGAATTAGCTCCTTCTGTGTCCGTTCGTCTATTGGTAGCCTCCATTATTTTCAGAGCGGAGAATTTGTTCATCCGTAGTTATCATCTGTAATTATCTGTTTGGGATATAGTCGAGTCGGGATTTGAATGAACACTCTTAATGCTTCTTGTTGAACCAAATTTCTGTCTACTGGTTCACAGATTTTATGAGCACACCTTCTGATGGACAGTGAGTAATATAAATCCTGTTATTTATATTCATCATTTTGTTTAACTGTACACAATCCATCTCAAGATCAGTTAACGTTAATTAGGTGAATGGAAGTATGAATTTCCAACGATCTCTATGGTTTGGCACAATCCTTCTTACAGTAGAACAAAACAGCAAACCTGTTTGTTCCAGTGTTTCATCACCAGATATTCCGTGTATTTTGTAGTACCTGTATGGTGTACGCAACAATCTGCGTACAGGCACACAGGGTATCGCAAATATGACAGCGTAAATGTGCCCACCTCACATGTGTTTGTGTACACGTGTCTACTTTTCACCTTGATCGACAGACGATAGGATGGTTCCTGGCCAAGCACACCACTCTTAAGGTTTATACAATAAAGAGACAGCCAGACTACGCTGTAAATTGTCTTCAACTACCAGTCAGAGGCATGTCGTCGATCTATGCCTGACTGACCCTATATTGAGCTCATTATCATCAGCTCCAGTAACGTCACGGTGATAGCTACGCAATGGTTCGTGCGCACTGGAAAGTAAGCGAACGTTAATCATGATAAGACCTCTAACACACACAGTGACCACATCCAAGTGTTCTTTTTAGTTCGTGTAAAAATAGTGTAGTCTGTATTTTCTGTTAAATAGACACTTGTTTGATGTTTAAAAACAAGAGGTAAATGGTGGACACTTACCTGCTTGCTACAACAGATGTAATACTTTAAAATACGAATGTGCAATCACACATACACTTTACTCAAACGCAAAGCTTTTTTTGAAGTAATGATGGTTCATCAACTGAGTCAACAAAAGTGTGATCTAGTTAGAATTATATACAGTATAGTCATACATGCGGTTAGACACCAACAACACAAAATTCACTATTGAACTACAGTCACTGAACTGACCGCAGTTTAACTGACGGTCTAGGCCGTTATAGTCGAGGTGTTTCTTCTTCATCAAACAACCAGAAATTCTTGTTTATACCAGCTCAATGGCTGGTACTTTTTCAACAGCTGAAGAGCCATAGATTTTGGTATCACATTGCATGTTATTATGGGCAGTGAATCCATGGCAATGTGCTCAACCTTTTGTGCTACATTGATGCATCAGCTAAGTCGTATGTTCGACACATGTAGGTGTTGTTCATCTGAATGATGGTAATTCCATTCCGCAATGAAAATGCTTCGATTTCAGAACAAACGTGTTGATTCTCAGGACACAATTGAAAACTTCTGATGAGTTTTCTTCTGTTGTCATATGACCTACATCACTATATTACATCACAAAATTATCAACATCTTTGCCGAATTCAGCAAAACGTAATGCTTTAAAAGATCTTGTAACGCTTTTCGAAACAAACTAACTTCTCAGCAACTCCGTCTGCTTGAAGACGTTTGGATGCAGTCGGTGGATGCAAGCAACTCGGTCCACTCAACCAATCATGTGCTGTGTATACGGTAAAGTATCTGTACTTGTCGGACTACTGTTCAGAAGACAAGAAGTTTCACTTTTCATGACTTATCAGTTTGATAGCAGTCATTCAGAAAACGTCAGTAAACTAATCTAGACCAGTCAAATAATGCGCGTAGTCACGAGCTAACAGTGACCCACTTTGTATTTACACTGTTAGTAGCAACTACTTTAGATACAAAATGTAGGTGTTCGAAATGTCCACCACAACTTACGACTCATTCACGGCATCTTAATTTGTTTTCAGAGTTTCCGTGAAGGTAAAATGATGTTGAAATTAACCATCCTTCATCAAATCTGTCATTGTTTTTTTGGATTCCTGAAATAACTCATTAGCTTCAGATATCCCCAACAAAAGAAATTCATTGGGGCCAATTCTAGATACCCGGGAAGTTTCTCTCTTGATCCACTCATGCCGCTCCAAAATACAAGCAGCAAGTCACTTAGGCAACCTTTCATGATTCCGACGAGATGACGAGACACATCATATTTGAACCTGAGAGTAACCCATTGGGTGGGTAGAATTTTCCCAGCAGTGAAATTTATATTTACTGACAGTGGTTCAAGTTGTGATTTACCTTATCTTACAGAAAGCTTGGATTGTCCAAAAGCATCTCAGTTGTTACGGTCCATTTTAACTCTTACAATCGACGTAGTCCACGAAGAAAGAAAGTGAGACATATACCAGGTGTGATGTTTGCACTTTTAGGACAATCAATACATGCTGTCTAGTAAACTCGTATGGATATCTGTATTTACTTGTTAACTGTACTTGATATTTCAGCTACCTAAATTCGCTGATTTGTGAGGCAATGTATGCACATTTATGATTGAATTTCTCCGATCCTTATGAGCTTGAAGTCATAGGATTACTTTATCGACCCACATCGGCCTGTAAACCGACAAACCCGGACCATATTTTCATGGTTCAGTTGGTTTCGTTGCTCATCGAATGCACTGCAAAACATTTCCGTCAGTTCGATTAGGTCAACGTTTCCAACTTTATCAGTGGAAAGATATTGTTCTCTTCTGTAAAACAACATTGTACTTAGCCATTTATTGAAATTTCGTTGTTAGTACTCTTTTTACTAACTGGTTAGTAATGGGAGATTCTGAATAGTGTAAGTTCAAAGGCCGGTCGCATCAAAGGTATGTACTACCGACTAGTTCCAACAAGAACGGAACTCAAGTACACTGTTTCTCTTTGATGGGAGTCAGTTGGAAAAGTCTACGAAAGTGAGAATGCTGGTGTTCAACCCTTCAATCCGTTCCAATTTACACGGTTCAATAGTTGGATGACTTCATCTGATGGCAAATCCATTCCCATTCTTTCGATAGTCCAGACTTTGTCAGACGTCATTTAATTGTGAACTATCCACTCACTAGCGAAAAGAAAGCGGATCATTCTATAAGTGGTCAGTTATATTAATCTTCTGTTTCCTGAGGAATCCACCATCCAGATATCCGTTACTTATCCAAAATCTCGCCAAATTGCCCTGTTGGTCAAGTCTCGCGCAATTTTCTCCTTCGTTACATCTGGTTGGTCGGACTAACTGGATCTGGTCGTTCCATTTTTTGAAAAGTATTGTCAAGCTCATTGTTTGCCCCATCTTCAGTACGAACGAACCCATGCATGACAATCACTGTGACTCTGTTAGGCCCGCGGCTGTTAACTTTAACACGAGACTGGGTAAACATGTTCCAACGGTGTATTTCTGTCCTATTGTTGTAAAAGATCCAGTGCGTATCCTGGCTGGCCCATTGTCTTATCAGACCTGATTTGTAGTCCGCTTGACTGGCTATCTTTCTACCTTCTATCAGCCCATGTGAGAAGCGGAGGCTTGTCAGATGAAATCATCTCACTGTTCTATTTGCGATGCCATACTCGGACTCGGATTCAGCATTATTGCATGCACTGCACAAATAACCTTAAATATATCCTATCCACATTGATTTCTAGGACGTAGAAAGCTCATAGCTACTGTAACATACGAGCCGGCCGTCTTTACTCAAACTGTCCTTTACACTTACGGACCAACTGTGGGGCATTGTGGAGACACCGGGGGACAGTGTTCTTCGGAAGTAGGGAGTTCCAACAACAGTCCTGTAAAAGAAAACAACGCATACAAGGGTGGGTCAAAGGCCCAGTAAGCCATGTACACGACTTATACAAACTAAAACCAAAACGGTGTCAACAACACAGCACCACGCCCTTTTACGCAATTCACATCCAACCCGTGCACGCTTGCTGATTTCGACCGCAAACTACACTATGCAGTGGTAACGAGAATGTTTGGCAATTACAAAATCATGTGGTTGATCCCTCTCTCTTGTTTATGGAATCTGATTGCATTTATCATACATGTTGCCAAGTCAGTCGTATGACGACACGTGCCGTACAATACACCAGCTGTAAATTCCTCCTACGTAGATTGTCGGTGCAATGTCTAAAACGAACTGATTTACCGATTAGTCTTATGACTCCATCGGGTTTTTTCATATGATCATGTTCAGGTCATTACTATGTGATCATCGGTAACCATACTGAGTGATTGTCGTTTTCATTTAATAAGTCATGCCCATTTATTCAGGCAGATGAATGCATTTAGTCAGATTCCCATCTGTACTCTCTTGGCGCACACTCACAATCTTTCTGTATGTATCTAACGCGCGGGTTGGTGTGAAAGTTAAACTTATTTGACTGGCAGACATGAAAACATGCAGACAATTTAACACTCGTGATGAGGTACTGGTGTGATAATTGTGATGACCTGATTGTGGCGTGGTTACCTCTGGTTAATTGATCATTGGAATGTTCCGATATGAACCGATAAACAGTTCGAAATGTGTTATGATCAATCAAAATATTGTGGTCATCAGATTACGTAAAGACTGGCAACTCAGCTATGATTGCCGGGACAACATGAAATGATCTGATCATATGACAGTCATTTATCAACCAGAATTAGATACAGTTCAGTCAGATCAGACTATCTATCGCTACCATATTATGTCAGGCATGCTCACTGTTCGTGTCGTGTTTACCTGAATGTTCCCATGTCACAGTAGTGTGTATCTAGTTTGTAATGTCGACGCGCCCATTTTAAAGCAGGCGGCACATACCGCGATCAATTTCGTCTTCGATCGGATGTATTTTAACAGTTACTTCAACTGTCTCGTTCCAGGCGATGTTCTACCTACCCGGTGTACATAAAGTAACCTTTTTCCTAGTCTGTTTGCATGTTCAAACCACAGATCCGTGTCTACCTGGTTAGCTCGGAAACATAAAATCAGAATGTGATGAGTTGCTTCCTTCTTTCCATCACTTTTGCTCTATTTCTTTGCTGATATGTGAAACTTTAACTACTATCGTTCACATACAATCGATCTTTGCACAACCACTATTGCCATTATCAGAAATACACTAAACCGCTAGGTGGATGAGGTTCCAGAATTTGACCTGTACTTTGCATTGTGTAATTGCAAAATTCTTCTTCAAGATGAACAGGTATTTGTGTGTGCATTCACACTAAGTGGTGACAGTCTAGATTTTGTGGGTTTAGGTATTTAATATAAAATTTTACAACAGTCACAAAAGTCCGGTTAACACTAACTAACCTGAAGTATGTCTGCTGCCAACATGACATACGTCCATCATTTAAAAGATCGTGTCTACAAACTGTCTGGGTTTGTGTTACTGTTAGACGCTTGTCAACTTGACCGTTTAGCGATCAAAATTGTTGCAGACTGTCCATTTTTGACAATTGTCCGTGATGACAGCACTGCATGGGCAACGAGAAGATTCTACGAACGGACAACGTCTCTTTATAGAACGTAGTTTCACTTCATCAGTTAAAGTGACAGATATGTTTTGTGTGTCTGCTCAGCGTCTACCGTTTCACTCCTTGTGTACACTCCCTGAATGCGATTGGAATTGGGCATCACGGTGGGTAACCCCTGGCTTGATATGAGGATATTGAGAAAACCGCATCAAGTTTGATCTCTGTTAGCTCTCCTCAGCTTCTCGGCTGGCATCAAAGAGACACCAAGTCTTTCAAGTAGTGCCCCTGAACGATATGGTTGCACGGCGAAGTCAGTTATAGGAATGTTGTTCTGCTCGTGACTTCTTTTTAAGAGGTTTTCTAAAAATTACCAATATACTTCCAAGATCGCATGTGGTTTTAAATCGACTAATCAGGCTTATTTCTCTCTGTTAGTATCGGTATATATTTTTCAATCGTTTTGTTGATTAGTTCATACAAACACCGTGGTCATTCTTCAGAAATTCATAATTTCAGATCCTGGATCCTCGAGGGTTATGACATCTACTTCGTGACTATACCCACTTTGATCATGTTGGGAGTGAGTTGGAGCTGTTTTGTAACTGTCAGTTCTTAATTACTATTCATTATGCTGTACTTTACACACAAAATTCTGTACTATCCATAAGCTGTGTTTCCCTTGGTAGAGTTTCTGTTCGCTGGTATGATCAATACAAGAACGGTAATGATGTTTCCATCCGTGAGGACTTTTTAGTGTTAGCTGTGTTTAAATATATTCGTAAGTTGATAAAGACAGTCAGACTTACAATAGTTACTCGTTTCGTTCACATCTATCGGTCGTAGACACGTGGTTGGACTGAAAGAATGAATAACAGATCTTGATTAGTAAATCAAGCAGATCGAGTTGCATTGTGTTTAATATGCACAACCGAACTGATCACATACAAAAACCATTAATTTTACAAACTGGTCATGTTTACAGCCCGGTACTTTATTTCAAGTTCAAGTTCTCCACATAAACATAATTATTGTGTATGTTGGTATGACACAGTGAAATGGCACTGGAATACTGAACATCAGATTGTGCAGTCCAGGATATCAAACATTTAAACTATGTGCACATGCGTACACAGCATTTGCGTAATCAATATCGAACCGGTTATTACAAATCTTCCGCTATATATTGAAACGATTAGTAGTATTGCACTAGATAGCTAGACCCCTTCTGGGCGACGATCAGTTAACTCATCAGTACCGGAAACCATGTGTGACAAATCTAGCGGAATGTATCCAAATGGCATAACCTACTGAGATTCTTCAATCTTTCTTGTTCTCATCATACGCTAATCTGCAATCCCCGCTTTGTTAGTTCAAACAAGCACCACACGCGCTCCAAAAGTGTTTCTTCTGTAATCATTATTTATGAAGAATGGAAAAGTTATTTCCATTTCTGGTTTGTATTACACTAAGACCGGCTTCAACAACATCTTTTGAAATACAAAATGTATGCCCACTTCAGCATCGACCAATCTTGAAATTATTCCCCATAGGGAATCTGTTAGTTTCGGAGTAGTTAGCTTTTGTTCGGTTCGTTGCCGGAAGAAATGCGCTTGTCTCAATATGACTTTATAATTGAGATAAACCGAATTGCCCTGAATGCTTCTACAGTTGAAACGTTCCCCTCGGTCTCAGATTCGAACATTTTTCCTCCGATTCTTTTCAGAGATGATATTGAGCAACTGACGTCTAAACCCTTTCCGTTTATATAGAAGACCAGCGAAAAATCTCATAGCTCGAGTTTGTCAACGTTCGTTTCCATTCCGAACAAATGCGCTGCGACAACTACAGAGGTATTAATCACATCTCTACTACACCTAAGTCACTCATTAGTTGCACATTAGCAAACACTTTAGCACAGAAGAAGCACAGTACGTAATGAACAAACAGGTTTCTGACTCACTCGCAAGCTTATCGATTAGACTGTCATTTCCTATTGATCACTGAAGTACTGACACTTCTACTCTTAGTTCGCGGTGAGGAAGATTTATGGATATGAGGGTTGCATTTCATTCAGTAACTCTTCAAAATATCTTGAGCTGCCTGCTTCTTATGACCGATTCTTTTAACTCTAGCAACTTGTTAAAATCTTCGAGTGTTCACTTAGAAGTCGACTTACACACTAATGGGCAGATAACTCAACTATGCATTATTTCAAGTGACGCTTCTGTAAAGGTATTTAATCTCCAGCTTCCTTTCGAATTGTACACTATATCAATGTTTTTCAACCTGAATGTCTACAACAGGGGATGGTAATCTAACGTTGGTTGGGACAGGAACAGCAGAGTGATGCGAACGATGCCGTTTGGTTAACATCTTGTCAACCGATTCAGTAATAAATTTAGTCTGCTAGGTAGTGAAGAGCTTTGGTTGTTAGGACTTGAACGTCACTAATAAATGATCGCAACTCCCACTTTTGCACATGACCATTTGGTTGTGCATAATGTGATAAATACGTTTGCTTCTTGAAAGCCTGATCGAGATTCAAATCCCGCAGGAAGCAGTGTATGCATTAGTGACTAGCTCAATCAAGGGTTCGACTCCAGTCTAATGCTTCCTCTCTACAGAAGTTGACCGGCAAGTCTGTCTTAGTTCTGAAGCTGCAGCCAGTTGGGAGTAATGTTCCGTTTAGCTTCCAGTCCATTCGGGTTATCGCACAGAGTATATCATGAAAGTTCCTTCTTCGAGCTAGCCCCGATACACATACGTTATTTTGTGTGTATGGTTTCAACTCAGGGGTGACAGTGGTGTGGCACTACTCAACCTTACCGTTACCGAGTCGGCTGGGTAACAGAAGACGGCCTCTGCCGTCATTCTATGGCTTATTCAGCTCCGAAGCATGCTACTACAATACCACACTACCGCAGCTTCTTGTTTAAACACAATCATACGGTAGCCGGAAGCCCCTATGACAATGGAGTAGCGTGTTGACGTAGCGTTTCTTCACGAAGTCTGTAATGAAAATGTCCGCTTAACCGAATTTAAAGATCGTTACGGTGAGTTACGTTCAAGATGGTATTTAATATGGTTCAGAAGCTATCCAACTGCTAACGCAGGAGTGTTAGATATTACGGTACTTGACTTACGATACAACTGAACTAACTGAGTTGCATCCTGCAATTATATGGTTTTTTGAATTATTAGATTCAAAATAACAATTAATAAAACAGTGGAGCTTACTAAAACACGATGTACAAAACAACTTGGTTATCGGTGATTCATCTCTCTGCTGAGTACGATTATTACGGTCCAATAGTCTGAAATTCACAACATAGTTATTAGGTTTGACAAGAACAGCAATTGTAACAAAAAACAATCAACCTCCGTGTATATTATCTTTTTGGTTACAAACATTCAGATATAAGAAGACATCATATTATCTGTACGGCCACGTAGCAAGTACTACTAAGCTTATCCGAATGTCAGTAGTCGAACTCCAACAGATAATTTCTCAATACGCTTACAGTATCCGACTCCAATTCGTTGGCAAGCTGCATCATCAGAAGAACGAAATGAGATTGAATCGTTGCTATATCTGTTGTTAGCTAATGTTTCTGTGTCATAACTTAAGAACTGTTGATCATCAGAAATGGATCAAGAATTGCATCCTCTGCAAGTGTTACGTTAGTATCATATGTACGGTCGCTCAATCAAAGTGATACAGTTATTATTAAACCTCAGTCAGCCAGTGGTGTCATACCCTTTATTATAAACTTACACTCAAGTCTGTCATTAAACAATACCAAGCAAAAGATCGCAGGTGCTTAATATGGTAATCTGTTACCAATTGAAGTAGTTTCACGAGTGATATGAATTCTTTCTATTGAAAAACTTAGTGTTCACTGGTTTCACGGATTACTGCACACAATGCAGCATCATGATGTACGGCATCCTGAAACAGCAGCTTTTATTGTATTTCAGTAGGTTGACGACGAATGTGGAGCTAGTGATAACTTTTGTATTTTTTGCAAACATTTTATAATTAAAAAATTTTTTATTGCGCAACTACCTCTTGCATTCAGGTGAACAGCACCAACAAAATTATACTGGAACGAATTGACGGTTGGCTCACTTTGCCTAGAGATGTCTAGATGTAACTGTTGTGAGATGTTTTCACAATAAACATGATTATCCCTTGTTCTTGAGTTGCTCGCTTATCACCTATTACATATTGTGCTATTGATAAACAGTTAATGACTCCGAAAAGATAAAATCCCGAAATATCCTGACTTCGGGTGGATTCAATCTAGAGCTAGGTGCCGCACACTATGCACCGTGTGTCCTATATCTGTTAACCAGGTAAATTGCGCCAAAGGCCCATAGTGGGTGGTCATTCACCTCGAACTGTGAGAGTTGGTAGCTGCTAATGCGACTTTATAGCTCAACAGGTAGTTGAGTAAATGCTGTACTTAGGTGCATGTGTTTCTGACGATGGTTTATCTGAACCGAAGTCCGAATTTCGTCAAAATACAACTTCTTCTGCTTTGCATCACATGTTCTCCAACATAGTAGTTAACAAGACAACCACGAGTTAATTGTGCCGTTTACCTCAGACTCATTGGAATCTGTAGATTAGTGCTGATATGAAAATCACTAACTTAAACTGTACCGACACTCAAGCTGCCGTAAACTTCTCGGTGACTGTAATTTTATTACACATGGCAGTGAATCTGTTCTGTTAAATGCTCACAACTTTAGTTGGTGCTCTTAGCACCAGCACTGGTTTACAGATTCCATTGAGTTTGAAATGAACGGCGTAACTAACTCGCAAATGAGTTATTATTTACACGTTTCAGCATCTACCGGTCCTAAAGTATCATGTATGGTCAACACTCACCCGGTACTCGTAGTTATTGAGTGGCAGCAATCACGAGACTGACCATTTGCTTCCGACTAAACAAATGCTCCTTATGCTACTATATCTTCCAACTTACTGATAATACCTCTAGTCACGGCGGCATCCGAACCGCTCAAAAAAAACAAGGGGACAGTTTGTTAGTACCCTAAATTAATTCATTTTACTATACAACAATGAATTGAATGTGACGTTGACTTTAAATGCCCGGAAGTTAAGTACTACACTCAGAACATGGTATGCGTATGCATTATCGGTCAGATTACAATCAAACCTGTACAATATGCTTTAACGACCAATAGGAACAGGCGGTTCAAGGTCACGCACATCATTTCGTATGCAACTAGGCCGATTGAAGTTAACACTTCTGAGCGTGTTTTTGAGGAATCTACGGAAAATTTTGTGCACAAGTCATCAATAAGCAATCTACAAACCTACGTACAAACGGCATTTTTCTATTTTCTTCAAAAGCATCCGGTGATCCCTTCGTCCAACAACTACCGTTAACGTTTTCCCTACTAGTAGACGGAATATGAGCGACCGAACCATACTACTCACCCATTGTTAAGGCAAAATAGTTGCTAACATAAATGTACGAAGTACGGAAGAACAGCCAACTGAGAAATAGTGTTCGACGCATACGTTGCTCTCATTGACACCCTTCTAGCACCGAGACTATTAATGCAAGATGTTCCGAAACATTTAACCAGCTCGTTCTTTAATTTTTGTCTGAGTGTATATTTATAACTGTTCTCATGATAATAACTGTTCGGTATATCTAGCTCACTACTCCAGATGGAAATTATGCATTAATAGCAGGCTATATCGTTCTAACGTTAACTCGATCTGTTCTTGTTAGGCGGACTTCATAAGCTGACCACCTAAATTTTCCTGTGAATTGTGTTGTATGCAGTACATTGTGCAAATGCGTGAACCTGTTTATTGAATTGAAAAACACATATCAATTGTTTCGATTAGCTGAATTGGCAGTCTTTTGTCAATTGCGTTCTTGCCTGACATTAGTAGCACAAAGTGCGGAATCCACTTTGAACATGATCGTAATCGAATATATCAACATTCTGAGCGCCGTGGCCACCATAGACGCTTAACTTATACAGCTTTGTACTGTCAAACACCGATTGTAGAGTATGTGAAAATATGCCATTACAACCATATACATTACTGTTTTGCTCAGCTAAAATATCTCAACAATTGGTGTCTGTTGTACGTTCTTTTTAAAACATGTACGATACAAGGCACACAGGATAGGATATTTCCCCCAAAGAGACCAACGTCATACTGCTTCTTGGAGCTTCTGTAAGAATTTGGAACTCTGTCTCTGTCAAAAGAGAAACAAACTTTATTCCAGCCCTTACGATAGTCCATAGACCTGTCTCTAATTTGGCTTACGCCCACCTAAAGTGACCAGGATGTTTCACCCCACGAAATCTGAGTTCGTATCTGTGGAAGACACCTGATCTAATTCTTCTGCAGATAACCAAGGTTGTCCCAGATTTTTGATATCATTACCCCCACCCCCATTTGTTTTAGACGATGAAATATTATTTCTGCCACTGTTTCATTTCACTTTAGAGATCAGTGTTTAATTTCGGACACCACTTTCTCTCCGTCCTACTAGGTTATGTTTAGCCCAATGGGTACGTCTCGGTTTCATCTCATTTTACTTAACCGATGCGGTCCGTAATTCTTGCCTGGTAAATCGCCAATCACTTTCAGTCAAGCAACGAGCTAGCCTGTTACGCTATCCCGTGCAATACAGTACACATGAAGGTTTCCTTTGAATCTCATAAACATACGTACGAGTATTCCGGAATCAGTACGCAAAATTGTGATGGTTCCAGGAATACAGAAATGAAGTAGTTAAATTAGCTCAACCCCAGAGCTAGCTTCGACGCAATAGTAATAACAACCGAACTAGGCAAAGCAAGTAATTTATCCGTCGGGTGCAATTGTACAACTTATTGTCATCAATGTAATAAAACAACAGTCATGAGAAATAAGTTTACTGACAATCGCCACACTCTCCGCAGTTCAAATGGAAGTCCCGACAGCAGTGGTGACGTTGCTTCTTTTTCACACGTTCAGGAATTCTTGCCTGCGGTGGGTCGACTGCAGATACTCTTTCAGTAACTGACTACAAATCTGAAACAGACTCAGAAACGAAACTTCCAGTCTCAGAAGATTTAACAGACAATATAAGAGAGAAAGCTTCAAAATCTTCACACACTTAAGACCGATAATGGACGGACCAGAATTAATAACAAAAAATGAACATGAATAAGTTGCGGATTGCACATCTGTGAGTGAAAGTTCACATTCGCCAAGAATAGGTAAAGCATGTCCAGAAATAAAAGATTCAATACTACCGGTGTCAACAATGAAGGAATGTTGGGGACCACCGTTAACAGTAAACGACTGTCTTATATAGTGCGTACAATGAACAGAATTGGTAGAAATCACAGTAAGAACAATGGATTGAAAGTCAGAATTTAAGTTATCATCGTCACAACTGGAATGTATAAAAGAAGACTTTGAATTATAGCAAACGGACTGAATGTGTTTGCAACCACGTGACTTACACTCGCTCCACTGACTGGTAGCATTCGGATCAGGTGTAGAATGATTATCATTAATTGTATTTCCAGTATTTGCTTTTTCAGACAACCGCCTACGCTGACCTTCTGATCGTCTCACGTTGGTGTTGTATAAAACCATCAATTCATCTTTCACAGCAGTTTTCACATCCTGATACTGTTTGCATAGTGTTCTAGCTGACTGGAAAGTGTAATTCAGAAGCAATAGAAGCTTCTGTTGTAGATCACGCAAATTTATTCCAGCAATCAAACGGTCGCGGAGTTGAGTCTGTAATTGGTCTTCGAAATTACACTGAGCAGCTTGAGTCTGAATTTCAAGAATAAACTGATATCCTGATTTTCTTTTCTCACGAGTCTATGAAATTTAGCTCGTTCGGCTGCTTCAAAGTTTACAGGTTAAACATGTGAGAGCAGCAGCTTCTTCAAGGATTCGTAAAGAAGAGAAATCGGTGAATCAGGAAATGCCAGGTTTTTCACCAAGCCATACGCATCCTTGCCAATTACGGTGAGGAAGTGAGCGGCTTTCTTTTTCGCTTTCATCTCTTTGCCTATGAGACATCATATTTCGAAGCGTTCGAAATAGTCTTCGATTTCTCTCGACGAACTATGAATATTGAGAATTTCCAGTGGACAGGAATCCATCGTAGAAATTTACAGAAGTCCGCGACGCCAATTGTGATGGTTCCAGGAATACAGAAATGGAGTAGTTAAATTAGCTCAAACCCAGAGCTAGCTTCGACGCAATAGTAATAACAACCGAACTAGGCAAAGCAAGTAATTTATCCGTCCAGCACAACTGTACAACTTATTGTCAACAATGTAATAAAACAATAGTCATAAGAAATAGGTTTACTGACAATCACCACAAAAATGCAGTATCCATTGCGTAGTTTTCAAAGCGAAATACAGTATGCAGACTGTCATAACAAAAATTTTCGAGACTGCCAAATTTACTGTTCTGTGTACTGGTAGTTTGTCTTTCCCAAGAGATGTCAGTTTTGATCGGTCCCATCAGCCGTCTCTTTAGGATGGACTACCGTTTTTCCTTGTATTCAGTCTTTTTGAAGCTGAACATTGTCACCGCTGTTAACGGATGTCATATCGGTTCACACCCCACCACTCATTTGCACCTCTGAGTAATATATAACACTACTAGTAGTATGCCGTACTGTAAACGATCAGTTTTACCCCGTTTTTGTTTCATCTGTAGGTGAATGTTCTATTCCTTGTTGCAATACTTTACGCCTTGAATGAAAAGTTGCGTCACGGACTGGCGCTTCGTCGACCAACCCATGACAGTCCTAATATTGACGAGCAGAATGCGGTTGAGGTCACGAGTGAACCAGTGCTACATCCCAGTGGTCGTGGATCATGCCCGCTCAGTCTGGCCATTTCTGTGGTCGAATCTCAACAGCATCCGAACGCGATTAATTTTGAATTACAAACCATGAATTGTGAACGGACTTACGGATTAGCTTGCTGTTGTG
>LUCH01001096.1:53365-95512 GCA_013368495.1 Paragonimus heterotremus
TGTAAATATCCAAGTAGAGTAAAAGTTAAATATCAAATTGGACTTCACAAAAAGACCGGAGTGCAGCTTGACCAATATCACAGAAGGCTGTATAAAGTGCTTATAGTGGTTTAAAAACGTATACTTTTGAAGGAAATTGGTGGCATTGGTTGAAAAGCATTATGTCTAGATTAATAACAGTTTATTTTAGTTTAAAGATTTTCAACCCTAATACTTTCCCGTTGGGTATCATCCTTGAGTTTGATGTTAATTGTTGATCCCAAGCCTCTGTATTCTTGCACACCGTTAGATTAGCCAAGTGAAGTTGACTTACTTCATCTTTGTGATTTCCGTCAGGACATTCTAAGCTTACTACAAGATTTGACATCAACATGCATTTTTCAATTGTTTTTATTTATATTAATTAACATTGTCAAATTACGTTTTGTACGATTTAACTTGCCTTAACACTTTCGGTGTGCGATTTTGCCTTTTCAGGGGTTTTGGGTATCTCTTCTCTACTGTTTTCTGACAATAGAAGTGAGTTTGCAAAAATAAGATGATTTTGTCTAATTGGTTGCTACTGTTCTTTCACATTGACCTCCTAATCGGTACAGACTGCTACTGTGAGTGAATAAATCGACTGGAACGATAGTATTATAATCAGTGAACTGAAACGGATGAACTGTACGTTAACGATACAATAAGCTGATATGTATATAACATAGCAATCATGGAACGATAACTTTGCATTTAGAAGACACCATTTCCTGCTTCACTGCTCCTCAAAGCTGCTTATATTTATTCATACAATTACTTCCATAGTCCATTATGTGGTGGATATGTACTGGTTACTCACGAGCAGTGTAGTTCGATTGTTTATCTTCACAACACTTATACAACATTCCATTTTGCTTGGCTTACACCGATGCTTTCGATCTTGCTGTTCGTTTTGTTAACAGCAAATCAAAATTCTGATCAGCCACAAATGGTCTTGAAAGTTCTTTATTCGATTATATCAAGTAACTGTGATTGCTATCTGTGTCCATTCACAGCGTGTGTCGAATCGAGTGAGTCTACCGCAACTGAACGATTCTCATCAGGTTATGGGACTCTGGGAAAGCGAATGGCCCGGATTGACGGTCTTGTGTAATCTATCAGTCAGTAGGATAGAACGATGCTTACGTAATGTTGACCAAAACAGCAGACGACTAAACTTTGCCTGTTTATTGCTCAGATGTTTGACAGAGCATGTTATTTACCATTCGATCAGCTTGATTTCATCCTGTTGCTAACAATTTTAATGAATTTTGCTAAGATCGAAAATTGTCAAATTTGTGTTTGTCACTCTGTTCTCTTACTACTACTTCCTGCTAAATTCTCATTGGGCTGTCTCAAGATACTTTGGCCAGACAGGGGTTAGTAACACACGCAACTGTGGTCCAAACTGTGAATGTGTTATCGATCAACAGTTTCATGGTTCTCGTGTTTTCCCGGACACTTTGGATATTCATTGAGTCGTTCTGCGCAGCTGAATGAGTCACTGCGTAAAGCTGTCACTCAGAGTCGTTCGCTTCTCCAGAGTGTGATAAACTGGTAAGAATTACTAGGCTGTCGAGTTTGCAGTGTACTCCAGCGATCCGACGTGGTCGGCAATAAACACAGCAACTCCCGATCGATTCCAACCAAGCAGAAGACTGACAGGGTCATTTACAACTATATTACAAGCCATCCACAAACGGTTTCAGCTTGCCAAGTTCATTCGGGAACTTGATGACAGTTTACAGGACAGCTACTATACTTGCTCTTTAAAGGATCAGCCGACCTTGTCCCTTAGAATGAGGGGTAATCAGTACAGTCTCATTTAATTACTCAGCTGCGTCCACTGTACACCCAGCAACCCGCAACCCAGCATACTGTAAGTGAAAAGACTCTTTTGTACAGGCAATGATCGTCGATAGAACCGAAGCCCTAGTTTATGCAAAGCCAGAAAGCATTCTTATTTCGACCCTAATTGTGTTGTGTGCCAGCAGATTCCGGCTCACTCGGCAAACACTGTTACTGAAACATCCTCAACACTACCCGTTCTGTTTACCGATTTTCCTTTTGTTAATTAATAAACCACCCAAATTGATTTTGTCGAGTTATTTGACTTTACCCTCGTCATATTGGTTCAACTATTGCACCGAGAAACAAACACTGAACGGTCTGTTGTTGATTATCTTTAAAACTGACAGCCAGATAGGGATTTAAGCTCAAGCTTTCATTGTCGTAGGTCAACCTTCTTGTTTGCTTTCGACCCGCAGCCACCATCCGTAGTCCGTACTCGTTTTCTCCCATGACCACCCCATAGACCAAGGCCCAACCGCTGACCTCAAACCTAGACGACATGCGATTCAGTTGTCTTCGTTCTTCTGACGTCCAGTTGTGCCGCTGTCATTGGTCAGACAAAGCAGACTTGTCAACGGGGAAAGCTTATTGGTGCGCGTCGCACGTCTTACATGGATGCATCAGCGCGTCGCCCTGGGCGTGCGTCCTTCGTCTAATCAGCGTACAGGGCAAAACGGACGCTGTGTGTGTGTGTGTGTGTGTGTGTATCCGCATCGTATCGGCCCGCTTGAAAGAGGTTATTGTTTAAGAATGATCAGAAACGGCTGAAAACTAACAGAATAAGTTAAATTACGACGAGGAAATCCGTGGTTTACTTCTTGTTACGGACGGTATAGGGCGATTAGAATCCCTTCTGTTGGTTATAAACACCAAAGGTGACGAATTAAACCGTGTACAATCGTCGTCATGAATCACTTTCATTGGCTCCAATTCCAGTCGTGATCGTAGTAGATAGTTTAAATTGGCAATCTGAAGTAGACAATACCAATTCTATCGTGTGATAAAGTTCTTTTTCGGTACGATACTCTTTTGTACAGTGTTGAAAAGTAGCACAGACACTCCGCTGATACTCACGACAGTCATTCCTATTTAATGTGGGATTTATTGGGCAGTGGTTAACACACTTCCTCTCACAGTCAGAATCATGCTCGTGATCTGAACAAAGAAGTGCACCATTGATGCACTTTGACAACTGCAACACCCGGAGTTATTGAGTTTCTTGCAGACTGGTCTCTTAAAAAGATTCCTTTACTGTACAAACGGCAGTTAAGTGTGGATAGTATTCAACTTTTTTCTATATTGAACAGCGTTGTTCGTTTGAATTACGTCAGTCGTTTTCACCCACAAAATTTTACAGGTAAAAAGGGAGTTCAAGAAACGACAACGCACGCGCTCAATGAGATTAAGTCTACGGTCTTCTCGTCGGCTGACTTGAGCTCGATCATTGTGAATACAGACCGTTCCGGTTATCCTCATACAAACGCGCACACGCACAATTATTTGTTTGTAAAATTTTGCTGTTTTCCCATGTTGTTATGTACACGCATATATATATTTGTTCAAATTGGAATGTATTCTTTTGATTCTTACTACTAGTTCTGAGGAGACACCTGTACAGTAGCAAGACAGATTGCAACTCACTGTGTTGTGGGCCGGAATCAGGTTCTCATTCTTAACGTTGTGAGATGTAGTATTGATACGTAAACACTTCGTGTCATCACTTGAGGCAAAGTATTATCATGCAATAGCTTGAAACTCTTAATTGTCTCAAGATCTGTGACCTCGTTTGATGGCTCCATTTTTGTCAATTATCGAGGTAGTCAGTAACGTTTCAAGGTACTATTTTACATACGAAGTCATAGGAATGAATACATCATTTTCAGAGTAGATATCGTTAAATTGATGGTAGGAGAGAAAAGTATTTTACAGACGGGATTATTATTTGTGACCACTATTCGTTTCTCATTACAATAACTCACGCCAAAGACGGTTGCGAAATTCATAATACGGTAATTGCTAACATGCATTCAAATGATTAGAGCGTTGAATCTGGTTGGTTGTTTTCATACTACCTTACACCACATCATATTGAATAATTATGTCAAGCAGGTTATTCATCGATTCACTCAATTAGTAGTAATAAACGATTGGACTCGGTGGCTCGTTTCTTCAAAGTATACTCAAGATCCGAAAGTTTCAAAACTACCCGACTATGTTTCCTGAACTATTGCAGTGCATTCAAGTGGTCAAGGGTTATGGAATTCAACTTTATTCTACTTCGTGAGTAATTCACTAGTGAAACATACAGTACGCATGCTTCAAGAAAGCTGTGCCCTCTGAAGTGACAACCAACTCTAATGTTCTTTAGTGGTTTATCTTGGTGCATTTTCTATTCGCAATCCAAGCGGATAGAAGACCATCATCAAAGTGTTCTATATTGTCCCACTACATTGGTTACTTTCGCCTACCGGGTTCAGTGAAATCGAAGATTTCGACCTGTCTCGGAAGTCCTAATCGCAGAGGTAATTGACCGGAGTTAACAGTACAGTTACTGTGTCTCCTATCGAGACGTCTGGGCAACCTGTTTATTACTCACAAGCGAAAGTGGTTGAGCGTTCACATATGATAATTCGGTCGTGCCTAATGTGAGGTCAATGGCGCAGTGGTTAACACGGTTGCCCCATGAACAACGGGGCCGGAGTTCTAGTCCCGGTAGTGGCGATGATATGCACTACTGATGAGCTCTAATGAGAGCGAAACTCGAGTCTAGTGCTTCCACAGTTTGAAAGGGGCCGACTGGAAAGTTTATGGGAATGCGACATTTGCGATCAGTTATGAATGGTGTTCAAAGTAAAATTAACCAAATCCCCGGCTACTCATCAGTACACTGATTTCGTTGTTTTGTATGTATCGTCCTCCAGCAATCCGATTGTTGTACGGCTTGAACAAGTAGTCAACTGCACGTAACCTGATCATGAATATCTAGGAGTGTGTCAGTTCATTGTTTCCATATGTTCATCAGTAGTTGCCGTCAGAGACACATAAAACAAGACTCGGAATTAGACAGTGAGTATGTTCATCCTCAGATTATCATCACTCAGCAGCGTATGAATTACTTTAATGCCTCAACGTGTATTAATTCCCCACCTTAATAGTGTTTTCATGAAAGCTACGTGTTTTTGTGTGGTTTGTTTTAAAGTTACTTCTATCCATCGTTATCTCATTTCAAAAGTAATTAGTGCTTTCGTACACACCCACTCACCCCCACGGAATGTGGTTCTATTCTCATTCACTCCATTATAACGCAGATTTCTATCTGTGATAGTTTTGGCAATGATGATTCATCGTTCAGAGTGTAGTAAACAATCTAGGGAACTGACTCGAAAGGTTAGGTCAGTCTTCTCCGGAGTTAATGAGACTGTTTACTGAGGTTTAATGGACTATCAACAGAGCCAGTATTATGTACTGGTTACGAGAACGTGACGATATAGTTTCAAAGTCGTACAATATTTTCAGCCATCGATACATGTGCTCAGCTTCAACTGTTAGATGACATCAACTATCAACCAACCAAATGGTTTGAAACCGAATGTATGGCAGTATGGACTGGGGTGGCTAGGTCACTCATTTTTTATGGCTGTATATATTTAGATGGTTGGGCATTGCAATGAGGACAGCAGCCTATCCTATATCAGGCAGCTAGGGCGCCGCCGACGTTAAAAGCGTACAACTGATAGCTATCTAGAAAGAAGTTTCTAAACACTATGAATCGTTTTTATACCCACACAGTCTGTGACTGTAATTGTTCGTGCTCGTTTTATTTTACCGTTTGCTTAGGGTTCATCTGTTTACAAATGTATAGTGGTCATTTGGAAATTTATCGACTTGGTTGCACGAAGCATTTAGCAAACGGCGCCGATAATTAGATTGTCAGGTCACAACAGCGACGTGATCTAGACATGTGCCGGACATAAGTATCGGCAGGTATACAAACCTGTGATGACGGTGTCTGGTCCAAAGGACCATTACGGATAATACAGAAGGAAATTTCTGCAAACTTTACAGAACTTGCAAACAAATTTTGTCCGCTGACTCTGAGTACGATAATGGCCACCAGAGTCCGAAGTACATATTTACGAAGAGTCGTCATGTAAACCGTGAGGATTACCTGGCCGAACAATATAAAGCGACGGAATGGATATTATTATAAGGGAATAGTCGAATACTGTTTTGCCCTGGCTCGTGGTTGCGATCGCCCTCAACAACAGTTTAGTCGAGCTTTATGAGAGCAGATGACTCATGAATGTACAGCTTGTCGCAACTATTAGACAAAGAAGTTGGACATTTTGAAGAACATTTTTTATCTGTTGGAATCAATTCATTCAGTTGTGGACATTGAGGATTATATGGCTAGTTATGACGTTCCCGGCAAATGTTCATCGATTACAACACTCCTGAGCAAGACCACCTGAGGTGGTTGAAACGTAGAGTATTACAAATGGCTCGCAACGTTGTGTTATTCTCAATCATTTATCGATAACATGTTAAACATGACGCCCAGACTGTTCAACTTCGTTCGTACTAAATTTGATGCGAATATCATACGAGTGTTCTGTTCATTCTAAACGAAGGCCAATATAAAAACAGTATTCTTACTACATTAGCTATCACATGAACTGACAAAATTTTCTCCTCTGTGTTTGATGTGCGAAATGGACTATACTACCCAATCACTGCGTCACTGAAACATGTTGATCCCTGTCACATAGGAAATGCACAAAAAAACCTTTGTTGTAATCTTCTTTTTGACAGCATTGTACATAGGTGACTGTTTCATCTATTTTTCTTAATGACATATGGTTAGCTTGTAATGGGTTGCCTCCGAAATAATTTTCAAACACGCCTTCGCCTCCAAATTATTCAACAGATGTGTGCGTTCAATAACATTTTCAACAAAAACTGTCTTTTTTTCTCAACAGCATCATCGCCTTCATCACACTGAGCATCTAAATCTTCATCTTCTGTACCTACCGTTATGTATGTTTACAGCTCACGTTCAGTGTTTAGGATCAGGCTGAACAGCTCTGCGTTAAGGATGTAATTCCTTTGAGCTATTTTTCAAAAGTTTGTCCAATCACAGACAAGTACCCTTCTTCCTGTCTCATGTCGAGGAACCGGGATTAAGCCTGCATCATTAAAACTTACGTCAAAGAATACTCATCTATCTGTTGCTTCTAATCTAGCCCATTTCAAGGGGGGGAAATAACAGACCAAGAATGTGTAAAACTCATCTCGACCGTTGCACATTCATTAGAAAGACCAACAAATGTATTGAGAGAGTAATGCTAGTTGTTCAACTGTGACGTTGATAGATTCTAACGTGGATGGCTTGAGAAATCTTCCGACTACAGTTGTTCCGTTAGATTATTTAGTAGATTCCATATGAGACGGATGTGTACTGGTCCCAATGTGAAAGTTCGCAATTCCTGATGTGGCTTCATATCTCAGTTGGTAGGACATTTGTTGCGTTTAGGCATGCTGTTCCTGCCACTAGTTCGAGTCCAGCTGAAGCTTTGATTTTCCCATATGGGTCTCATCTAAATATCAGGAGAAACGCTAGCATGCCTTATCGTCGTTTGTACATTGATTACACTGTGATACTGGTGTTCAAACAATAAATATTCTTAAAACATCGTTCGGACGAATAAACAAAGTTACACAACCATGCAGTGAGTTTTTTACATTCCGAGTACGGACAAGTACGTCGAAGCTGCTATTCCGCATCTTACTCTAACGCATACTGATGTTGGGGTAAAACTCACACTGTTACCTTGACCAACTGCTGTTTTATTGTACAGCTGTTTATCGGTGTTTTTTATTGGTGCGAACAAAAACTGTTTTAATGTAAGTCCTTGTGTCGTGCAGGTTCAAATCGACGCTCTGCCTAGACCGTTTTTATGCTCAAAAATCTCTGAATCGAATGTCTTCTCATTATCCAACGACCTTACATTACTCGGGTAAACAATAACCAATAAGTGGGTATTCAAAAGACATTTAAGATTACTGCTCATGTACGACAGTATACTGCTGATCCATACATGTGTATGATGATAGGACATTGGCGGGTCACACAATCCTGGTCTCCTTGCAAGCACTAACACCAGTGCAGGTCAGTAAGTCGACACCATTAGTAAACTTGGATAATTATTAACGGTCTGTCAGAGACCAAGTGGTGTATCCATAACCCTGACCATTTGCGTTTGATCCGTACGCCATTTTAACTGGCAAATTCTATTACACAATATAATGGTTAGGTTTCCGGTTGGTCTTGAAGAATCAACTCGTTTTGTTCACAGAAAAAAATAGTTCAGTTGTAAAATGTACGACCTTATTCGTAGCTGGGTAACTTTGACAGGATTACTGTAACACACACTGTATCATTGATACGTGTGAATAGCTATCACTTCGTTGATCTCAAAGGGCGCGGTCAATATACGTGTATGATTTGCACCGTCAACGGACAAAAGTACTTCAAACTGTTATATTGCAAACGTGCCCTGGTGTTCACTCTCATGTCGGCACCCCACGACCAGTTTTGTCCTTGTTTAGATAACCCGATAACCCCTAATCGCGAGGTTATCGATTGGAGTTAACAGGACAGTTACTGTATCTCTTATCGAGACGACCGGGTAGTCTGATCATTACTCACAAGCGAGAGTGGTTGAGCGTTCACATATGATGATTCGGTCGTGCTTAATTTGAGGTCTATGGCGTAGTGGTCAACATGGTTGCCTCATGAACAGCGTGGCCGGAGTTCTAGTCCCAGTAGGGGCGATGATATGCACTACTGACGAGCTCTAATGAGAGCGAAACTCGAGTCTAGTACTTCTGCAGTTTGAAAGGGGCCGACTGGAAAGGCTATGGGAATGCGACAGCTGCGGTCGATTGTGAGTGATGTTAAACTTGAAACAGTGCTTATCTGACACTGCCAGTTGGAGTTGTGATCAACAGGCAGTTGTGACCTAGTCCTGATTACATAATACTTGACGTGGCTGCACCCGTGTCCGGTCGGTTTCTATTCTATTCGTCTTATGTACAAAATCTGCATGTTTACTTTTGCTGCCAGTTTAACATCCCACAAAATTTTGTCTCATTTTTGTTCTGGTGAAATAAATAATTACAGAAAATAAAACAATTAAAGGTCCCGGTAAAGAGGATTACAAACTTCTGGGTGGTAACACATTAATTGAACTATGAACCAAAAACATTTCTACAGCCAGATTTGTGTATGGCGAAAAGTGTGAATCCATTGGTCGAATATCATGTAGAGTGTTGTACAGCATACATGTGGTAACAAAATGACAGATTAGGTTGTACACATACAACAAACTTTATTCACTTGAAGTGACCACAATACATTATGTTTTACTGTCATATCTGATTATTCTGCAGAGCGGAATCTAGTACGGTGCTTCGCTTTCGACGCGTACTCGGAGAAAAGTATTAAAACGCTTTGGATACTAGGTTGTTTGAACGTATTGAGTAGCAACTATCTCAGTTTAGAGCAGCCAGACAGTTTGGCAATCGGTCGTAATTTTCTCATGGCTATATGTAGGGGCATGAGAACGCTAAATAATGTGAAACTAATGGCCGTTCCTCCATTGTTGTATTGTTTTCAAGTTCAGTATAGATCGTTCGAATAGCGAACTGAGCTGTGTATGTACATGCCATAGGAAATAGTTTTGATGAAGTGTAAGTGAGCAGGTTGTTTTATGGTACGACTTTCTGTCCATGGACTTGCTGAGTGGTTGGTGGAAAAGATGATAATCATAGGCATATTCGGGATGAAGGGGGTTCCGGCCTGAATATGAAGAAACAGAACAGAGCATCTGATTTACTACCCTCAGGGTCCGGTCTATTCCAACCTCGGACCACACCGGGATCCAAGATCTCGTTTTACCACAAAGCGTTTGCTTACTGTGTGTGATCACAGAAGGCTTGTCACACACACACACGTACACTTACGCACAAGGATAGGAATGTGACAGAAAGCGAAACGATTGGCCTCAGGCAAGTGAACACAGAAGCAGATAAAGTGAAAGCAAAACGCGGAGGTCAAGCGGTCAACACATCGATCATATACTCACTCATTCATCCAAGAAACCCCCATACATACACTCAAACACACAAGCGCACGAACACGCCTCAGTTTAGGCAAACCCGCAGGAGGGTTTGACGCTCATTAGCATGCAAATTGTCTTTGCCGATCTCAGTGACCCCCCAGTTCGGTAGCCGCAAGCAAACCCCCGAAAGATAGGTAGATGAGCGGTTTTGCCTGACACCTGGCATGAGGGCTTGTACACACTTTTGTGCTTGTCGGCAATTGGTATTGTTCTTGCGATATGCGCACGATATTTGGGGAATAGGTTAACATGTATAACTAGTCCAAGGGACAGATCTGAGTACATTGTAGGACTATCTTGTAATTTAATAAACGAAACTATGCAAACACAAGTAAAAGACTTTAAATAATGATGGTTAGATTCAACCTCTGAATGCTTCTCAGTCGTGTGTTGAGTCAAATGATATGATAATTCATTCACTCGTAAGTCATACTAGAATTCGATCGGACAATCTGATCATTACTCACAAGCGAAAGTGGTTGTGTCCACATATGATTATTCGGTTATGCCTAATGTGAGGTCAATGGAGCAGTGGTCAACACGGTTGCCTCATGAAAGTGTGACCGGAGTTCCAACCCCAGCCGTGGCAAGGATATGCACTATTGAAGAACTCTAACAAGAGTGAAACTAGGGTGTAGTGTTTCTTTTGGACGAATACTGACTGAAAAGTCTATCTAAATATGAAGGCTGTGCCCAAATGCGAATGATGTTCAGTTTTATAAGAAAACCTATTGCCTGTCGAACTCGTATGTTCTTTTGAAAGTATTCACCCCTATCATAATGCATTGTTCGTAAACGTTCGCCCTCCAGTCAGTGCCGAATGAAAACATTTTGAGCCCCAACATATCAGCTACTCATGCAATTGATTGACTTTTCATGAAGTTACATCCTCGCGCCACCCTATAGCCAAGTATGAACGCCTTTGAACATGATCAGATGATTGAGCAAGCAGTGCATATCTTATCCCGTGTACAGCACAATTGTAACAGTTGTGGCATTTTCAAGACGGGGGATTTAAGCTACTGGGATGCCCACGTTTTCACCTGTTCACATTTCACACAACATACACTGCAGCCGTTTCGGACACAGTGCGTTTCCGTCAAAAGATCAGAACATAATACGCACCGTTTAATATTGCAATCTGTCCAAACTAACTTCAGCCAATTTGTAGCGCTTCATAACTACTATTAAATGATCGATATGGTTACCTATTGCAGCCATTTCATTCTTGACTTACAAGGTCCTAATGTGGTTCACAAGAGCTCAAAACCGCACGCTATCCGATGTTGCTAGTTACCTGTTCAAAACATGGTAGTTATGTATGACATTATATTTCTCCATGGACGATGGTTGTTTAGTTTGCGATAGCCATAGCCACAAGTAGTGAAGCTTAGGGTATCGTACGTCATTTACATGATGGACTGTTTTTAGCTAAACTGCCACGTGAAGTGTCCGGAGGACTTAGGCTAGTACTAACCGATAAACATTTTGTTGCATACAGAATCTTAGTCGAAATGACTGCTTGTATTAAAGGAATGAGCAACGTCAGTGGCGCATTTACTCGTGTCGATTACTTTCTTACAGCTAACAACTTGAATACTACGGCTTTTAAATGGGGCCTCAGAAAACTCTTCTCAGCCTACTCCGACTTGCACCTCAGTGACTAAGGAAGTTAGTTATGGACGCTGGTTACTTACTCGACTGTTCGACCAACGCTATCCTGAGAGTCTTTCCGCGATATTCAGTGCAATAGTGTGCGCACATCTGATGGGAAAAAATGATCTTATGGAAAGTGTTCAAATGCAGTCCATTTGTGTACGCTGTTCTATCTAAACAGATTTCCTAAACCAAACTAGATTTCTGTTTGGTTTAAACACATCAAACGTAACACACAATCCTTTTAGATTTGACCCTACACAAACACAATCACTCACTGTTTCTGTGTAACAAAAATTGCCACTTTGAGGGTAGCTCGCCACTGGCTCTACTACAAAACCGAATGAATAATCTGACTTGTAAACCACACTAATCGCAACAGGGGTTTGAGAGTTCGTGGACTTTCTGTTGCCCCTAACGTTGGGAAAACTTTCAGATTTCCCAAAACTGATAGTAACGTGAACAGATTTGAAACTCTGTGTTACACACAATGAACAATGTTACAGCGATGATCATCTTAGGTATAAGATGAAATTCGCGTTGTTTCCTTACAACAGTATCCACTGCATTGGAGTGGTTAGTATAGGAGGAGTATGATCTAATTTACTATGACAAACTAATTATGATGTTTATTCTATTGAAGTAAGAAACTACGTAAATTAATATGACATATAGAGTTGATTGTTAAGCAAAATTTCCTCATTACTGATCTACTCAATTAGCCGCATCATGACATGCGCAACCAAATGTCAGTATGCTACGTATAAACAGTGTTACACAGCAGAGTTTAAGTTAGCGTACAGTGAAATAAGACCAGCAATCGTGGTGATTTACGAGGTGTGTATACAATTTCTGCACAGGAAAAATGCATGGACAAACAAAAAATCAATGTGTCTAAACTTAATTAGTTCTTTTAACAAACGAAACGATTTCCTCATAGGCAGTTTGAAGTTCTTTTCCACAGCTTACTGAAATTTGCAGAAAAGACGCGATTAAAGATTGTTAATGAGACTCATGTGAAAAAGCACCTTAAAATGAAAAATATTTGGATATGTACCTTAAAGATGGACAAGTTCTTTGTTGACTCTGACAACATTGTGAGGAACATGAACACCGCTTATTATCTATACTCAACTCATACACTGAAGGCCGATGATCCACAGAACCCCTGCAGTGATGGTTGGCGTCAGGGCAACTAATTCATCTTGCAAACTAGGGGTGCGATCGAGTTTGACCGCTACTTCAACACTCAGGTGTTGTTTGTATGTGCGTGTTGCGTGAGTTTGAACGAAGATAGACAGGACAACAGGAATTTTCAATTTCATTATCAGCCCTTACCTAGACACAGTCGACCAACTCACGACTGTAGATGCTTGAGGGAATGGGTGGGGACTCTTCACAATTCAATCAACCCATGGTTTTGAGCTTGTGTGGATGTAAACTCTGATTAGCCCTAGGTCATGACACGGCGATAGCACAGGAAGGTTCAGTTTCAAGGGCTAGTACCTGTTAATCAACATTCGAAACTGTTAACGTTTTATTGCGAAGCATGAGTGGATGTTAGTTGCCATGTTGAGCTCTTGAATAATTTGTGAAAAAAATGCTGGGGTTTTTTATAACACAACTATATCAAAAATAATTCTGTCAAAAACGTAAAATCGTACAAATTCACGCTAACTGTCAAGAGAACTATATCTTAAGTTGCACAGGAAATTTGTAGATTAGGGTAAGCTCTGAATGGTTATAAACATGAATTCGCATAAGATATTTTAGAAATAAAAATAAGTGGAAGGTTTTAATCTAGAAGGATCGATAACAATATGTTTGCAAGAAAGAATAAGTTGAAGAAATCTATAAAAGAAAACCCCAATCGCAGCCCAACATACACGCTTTATAAACCCAGTTCAGCATATAACAAATAACACGTGAGCAGAGAGAACATCACTAATTCGATAACCTCTCTACTCTACTGCTATGAATTTAGTGATCGAGTGGCTTGAATTCCTCAGTGTTTCTAAACATTTGCTTGAATTATTTCACTGGTGGTGCAGTGTAATCGGATCTAGTGGGTTGTAGTATTCGAACAGTAGAACGCTATCTGCAGTCCTCATTTGAGGATGCGTTTAATTCATTCCACTGCGGTACTCACTCAAAAGCATCACGGTCAAGTTGCTCGTGGTTGGGATTCAATCACAGGATCTTAGTGTCATGAGCAAATCTCCGGACAACTCTATCTGTTTATCTTAAAGAAATCACTTGGCTTGAGATCGTCCTGGCAGGCAACTTTATCTGCCTACTATCCACTGAACAGACAAACAAAATTGAGGATATCATCCGGCAGAAAGACACCAGAATAATGTAGCGTTACTTAACGTAGAGAAAAGTTCCGACATGTAACACAGTTCACACAGATTGATATGTTTCCAATAATTGCTCTCGTTATGTGAAACGCTCGTTTAACAGTAAAGACGGTCGACTACCTTATGAATTATTGTCTATATCCGCGAACATCAGAGGTTTATTCATCTCTTTCGAGAGCAGCCATTCTGAACGCCTCAGGAAGTAAAGTGTTTCTGTCAGTATGTCAAGTGCGACTAAGATACGGCCTTGATCTCCATCATCTCATTTCGTGGGGTTCTCGTGATATCAAGGTTTACTGGAACGTATTTCCGATATCTATGGGATGAGAGAGTCTCACTATTTGGGAACAATAGGAATAATGTTGGAGAACTTAGGCCTCGTATGATCAGTTTTAACCTTCAAACACACTCAGTAACCACACTTCTCCTTATGACGGTGGTACAAACTAGCTAATACGCAAACCTAATGACGTTATATAGGCATTACTTAGAACACACCAATCCTACGAAATCGACAACGTTGAGTTCTAGTGTTTGACCGGCTTGTACTGCCTACGTGATGTCGTAGCAACACAGGATCCTCTAATTCCCGGGGCAGTAGCTGTGAAATGGGCATCATATCAAACAAGACAGGATATTTTTACCCCACGGTAGACGTGAAAATGGCTGCAATTTAACAACAAATTTCGGTCGTCTGGTTTTATGCAAGCGTTCTAGGTGGTGGCTATCATCATTATCATCATCATAATAGCCATGAGCCTGACCAAAAGGTACTGTGGCTCGAGCCACCGCTCACCTCAACAGTGACGTGGAATACCCTAGAAGAAAACGTTACTAAGAAGGTTGAGAATTAAAAAAAGAAGACTAGCCGGAAGAACTAGAAATGGTATGAATACAGGTACGCCATTGACTGCGACACATCGCCATCTCGGATAGCGTCTCTAACCAGCGGTTTGGGTGATCACGAGGACCCCATCCAGGCAGGCAACACCTACCCACTTTGCTCAATGGAGCAGTCAGAGTCTTCATATTTCGTGACCACGTTGTTGCTTGACCACCACGCGGTTTTACCCAATTGTTGGTGGTCTCAGTATATAATGCCCTGTACGGTAAACGATCAGATGACATACGGAGTACGTGACCCAGCCAACCCAAGCTGTGTACCGTGATTAGTTGACCAATAGATCGCGCATTCCGAGTGTTCCCAAATACGCGCCGGCGAACGGTTACATTGCTCATGCAATCAGTCCACTTAATATGGGCCAATTGACGGAGACAACGATGGTCAAACACAGCAAGTCTGTTGATATGTTTTTGTGAACAGGCCACGTTTCCGAACCATAAAGCAAAATGGAGAGCACACAGGCATTATATACCCTTCCTTTCAGCGACAACCGGACGTCTTTCCGACGCCACAGATAACGCAGTTTGACAAAGGCAACTCGTGCCTTCGCAATCCTCGCTGATATCTCATCAGCAATATTACAGGCTGACGAGATGGTGCTACCCAAGTATGTGAAACTGTCCACAGTCTCAAGCGGATTACCTGCAATAAACAAAGTAGGAGTGGAAATGCCCCAGTCTTGAAACAACACTTTGCACTTTAAAGGTGCGAAGCGCATTCCATACAAACCAGCTCGGTCGCTCAACCTGTCCAGCATGGTCTGCATGTTTTCAGCAGAGGGGCTAAGTAAGGCAATGTCGTCCGCATACTCCAGATCGGTCAGTCTAGCGCCAGGAAGAAATTCTACTCCAAGCCCACTGTAATCCCGAAGTACACCCTCCAGAATGTCGTCCATGACAAAATTGAACAGGAAGGGGGAAATCGGACACCCCTGACGAACACCACTAGAAGTGACGAACGCTCGAGACAGTTGTCCATAAACTCTCACCCTGCTTACAGAGTGAGCATACAGTGACCTCAAGAGGTTCACGTATTTCTCTGGTACTCTGCGAAGGAGACAGCTCCAGAGAACGTTACGAGCAACTGAGTCGAAAGCAGCCTTTAGGTTCAAAAAGACCACGACTGTCGGCTGCCCATAAGAATGTCGATGTTCCAAGATCCGTCTCAAGGTAAAAATATGATGAACACACTCTCGACCGGATCGAAATCCTGCCTGTTCTTCACGTATCTGGCTTTCTCTGGACTTAGTGAGCCGACGTAAAATAAGGCCAGTGAGTAACTTGGACGCAATTGACACCAAACTGATGCCTCTGTGGTTGTCACATAGACTTCGGGCCCCCTTTTCGAAAACGGGAATCACCGTTGATAGGCACCAGTCATGAGGCACCTCTTCAGTCTCCCAGATCGTCTGAAAGAGTTTTGTCAGTTCCGATATCAACCTCTCCCCACCATCCTTGAAAAGAGAAGGAGGGAGGAGGTCTGGACCAGGAGCCTTATTACGCTTCAATAACTTGAGATCCAGGACCACTTCTGTTTCCGACGGAGGACCGTCAGGAATGCAGTAACTGACCGATCGGGTCCCGTCGTCCACATGATCTGGTTGAGACCAGCTGAACTGCTCTTCAAATTATTCAGCCCACCTGTCAAGTCGGCGCGATTGACTGGTGGTAAGTGAACCATCTTTTTCACATATGGTTTCACTTACACCGACTCGACGGCCAGTACAACCACGGATCAGGGAAAAAGCTTTCTGCTATTCCCAGATAAAAAGGCTTTTTCCATCTCTTTCGATTCAGAGTTTGTCACAGATTACTTGTAGTATTTATCTACCAGTAATTTTAGACATAAGCTGTTGCAGACAGCTTAAGTAATCACTTGGGTCAGATGCACATTTAGCATCGGAATGGGTTGGCAACTGGTCAGCCGAACATAAGATATTGTCGTGGATAGATGTTCTGTAGCTTGGTCGTGACAACTATTGCTTCAAGCAAACTCATAATAGGTTCCGTAATCAGCGCCAGGTTAGGCGGAACTCCTCAATAGTAAAGAGCCCCACTTGAAGAAGGGAGTGTCTGGAGAGATTCATCGACAAACCATACAAACTTTCATTGGCATTATAGGGTCGAAAGGATATAAGGACGAATACCCTGTAGTGTCCCGATCCTAGCTCCCGAAAGGACTGTTTCAGTCCGACAATAGACTGGCAGATGACCTCAGGAAGACCATGTTAATCATAAAGTCTACTAAATAACCAACAAGCGGGCAAAAATGAAAATCAACAAGGCTTCTTATTAGCTGTAAAAATGTATGTACGAATTTTCAGGAAGCGGTTCTACTCTGAGAAAATGTTGCAGACTGCTGCGGATGCAGATCAGTATGAAGAACACATTGTCCGGTTACACAATTACATAGACACCTTAAGCCAAACTGGTTTATAACGTTCTGAAGTGAACTCTGATATTCATTTTTTAATAAGTTCAGATGAAGCAGAAGCATCACCATCCAAGCACAAGCCAAGCGTAGCCCGAGTAACGTTTACTAATCGACCTGTGAAGAGCAAATTTTTATTGTGAAGCCCTCCTACAGAAACAGGGGATTTCAGGTGGACAGTATTTTGAAATTAAATGTGAGTAAACTTAGCTGTCGTGATAATACAGAACTGGCGGGACAATCGTAAACAGTGTGTCAGTTTTTCACTACACCTGATTTGTGCAGTGCAAAGAAACGGACTAGAAAGAAAGGTTGCTCTGGCCAAAATCAAAGGCAAATTACACATAAAGCATTGAATGTTTCTTTGTGTGTCAATGAGACTGGGTAACGTCTGGACGTCCGATATTCAAAAGCAACCGTATACAAGCGGTTGAAGTATACATCATTTCTGGTTCTCCCATAACCTAGGGACATGCAACATTGATTGCAAATTACAAAACGGAGCGACTGTTGTCGACGAAGACATATGCATTCCGGACAAATCACAGGAGATGGTAGTCATCTGCGATAAATAGAATCAGTGCTGATCTACCGGATGGATTGATCAATTATCGGCTCGCTCTAGAACGGAATCGAATATTTTACATAGTCCGTACTCTTTTTGTGGTAGTCCGTTGAGACAGTAGAGTGACTTTGGTCATAGTAGAGAATACGAACCGATTTGTTGCAAGGGAACTGATGTGCGCCATCTAATGTACACATATTTTCATCTCGTTAATTACCACTCTTCGGCTTAATACCGAATGGAAAATAGACGCCTAAACGAAAAATATTTCACTACAATCTGCTGAAATGATAACTGTATCCTACACAACGGGGCTTTGATTCGATGAGTTGAACTGACCACGATCTGGGCTTGAACTAGACTGGGAACTCGTGAAATTTGTTGGTCAAACCAGTGTGAGGAAACAGACATACTGAGACTGGAACTGTTACGTTCTACCTGGGAAGCATGGATTAAAGTCTTGTGAGTAAACCTGCTTCTGTTGACAGACAGAATACACAATTGATGTCTCTATGTTCTGCAGGAAAATGGAAGTCACATTCCGTTTCAGTGTGCCACTACTCAGTTTGATTAAGGGTTATTGGATATTAGGTCGCTCGCTCACTGTGCACAACCATTACTTCTGCGTATTATTTGTTTGACCAAGAATAGTTATGATCTGGATGACCACATCGAAAACATTCTCATACAATTTCAGTTTGTTTTTCATTGTATTGTGCATGAAAAGTATTTTTGTCCCATAGATGTTCATAGAAAATGAAATCTCCTTGTACATTGTTTCGTAAAAACGAGTAGTTGGTCTTGATTATAATAAAACCCGTCAACATTCTTCCACAATACTTCAATACATATACAAGCAGAGGAAAATAAATCATACAATTTTGGTGGTTAGTTGGCAGTTGATGAGATTCCCTCCGGCAGATCAAACGAAAACCTTCCGACTTAAGTTCGCTCTGTATGTGTTTGTTTATTGTGATATGGTATGGATGCCATTTGGAAGGTTTAATTGTGTTGACAACGGATGGAGATGAATTGCAAAAGAAGAGGTTTCACAGTAGACGTGTAGGAGAGGAAGATATAAACGAACATAAGCCCAAAATATTTGGTGAACTCTGTTCGTAATTCATATAACTAAAGGAGAAAATAGCATGCGGACACCAAGAAGTAAGCTACAAACATCTAGGCATCAAATTCAAGGTTGACGGGATAAAACTAGGCCGCTACCATGATAGTATGCACGTCCAATGTACTTTTGGCACAGTTTGTAAGCGTTGTAAATGTACGAAACACTGGATTCCCTTAAATAACTTCATCCGTGCAGAAAGAAGACATGTTTTTATATGTTAACATTTCGTTTGCCCTCATCAGTCTAAAAAGTAAAACATGCAATTTGTATATGACAAACGAATAAAGATAGACAGGGTATGGACACGCACACAATCACACAAAGTATTATGTCATCGCCACTCTGTCTCCCAGGTTGTTTATCACTCGATTCACAATTCTTGCCTGAGTTCCGAAATCATCGGCATCAGTATCTATACTTGTAAGCAATGATCGTGAACAATAAACGGCGATTGCTGTTAGCCGGAAACATTGGTCATGATTTGTATGGTATCATAATACCGTGCACCTCAAGAGTTCTTGGGTGAAATTAAGTAAATCGTTTCTTGAAACACTGGGGCCCCCTAACTAACTTCAGCAATGCAGAAAGAAGACATGTTGTGATATGTTAACATTTCGTTTGCTCTCATCAGTCACATAGACAAACAGAGATAGTCACACCACGTATTATGCAACCTGTTATGGTGACTTGATAGACAAGGAATAATTCAAGGGGTTTCGGGCAGCCGATTTGGCGAAGTGAAGGCAGTGCGATTAGGTGCTACATTCCCAGCTACCTTTCGTCAGAAACTCTGAGGCTTTTGAGATTAAGTTATTGAGTTGTGAAAAGATTTTAGGATATAATGTTAACATGATCATATCTGAGCTAACTTCACTCCTCTATTCCATATGAGTGACTGAGGTACCGCATGAATGTTGCTCAATACAGTCATTCACAAAGTCAAAAAAGCTATAAAGTCGTCATATGACAACCAGAGAATTATTAGGCTAGTCTCTGTCGAATTCAAGACATTCATGAGCTACGCAAAGCGGCCTTTCCAGTGGAGACAGTACCAAGTGTCAGAAAAGGTAGAATTCCGACTTGGTTGCGCGTGTCATTGTGATGGATACTGGCGCGTCAACCATCAATCCCTCCAGTTACGGCCATAGTCTTTTGGATCTGATGACTGATTTCAATTTGGTCGTACGGTACGCTATCTAGGGGTGCCTCTAATGTGAGGGAATTTCAGCGAAACTTACCAATCTGTTGAAGTCATTGCATATCCGTTCTGAATGCACAGCGTTCAGTTATTGTCACGTATCTTCATGTCACTTGGTTTTCTGTAGTACTGCCCGACCTCTCAATCATCATCCGACCCAGCGATTGATTAAATTACTTAGGCAAAGATCGAAGTGTCAGGTGGCAAGCTGACCAGTAGTGAGTATGCGGCAACTCGTCTAGTTAGCTCTTCTTTAGGCAACATGCACATCAGAGTAAGTCAGTTAAGTGATATGGCTGGTCTATGTTATGCACAGTTTACACCCTTACAATGCAATGTGTTGTTTCAGGTTGGCAACTTAAGGCTGCTGATCGATTCACCTGCCATTACATGAGCTTGTGCTATAGTTACTAATATAACCATGGGTTAAGTGAAGTGCGATGATTTTTCAATGGTTTTCATTATTTAGGGCGCCAGAAAGACTATGAACTGCATGTAAAGTCTACGACGTTTATATGCATCTAGTCTTGCACTGCAGTTCAGAGTCATAACTCACACATACTGGTTATGTATATAAGTTCTCGATATTCGACTACTGTTACCTCCCCTCGTATCAGCTAAGCTGATTGGGTCAGAAACGCGACAGTCCATCGGCGTGTGATGTTTGGAAAGCTCGCAATTAACATGCGATGGCTAAAGCATCTAGAACTCGTAGTCTACGTTAGCTGGTTGATGAACTGTGTGTTAACAGAGGCTCTACCACACTGCGTTTTCTTTAATTCATTTGTTGAGTGCTGATGGTTGAGAGTTGCGAAAGTGATCAACACCACTTTACGCATGACTGGAGGGGGCTGATGATCGGATCGGTGAATGTGTTGATATTCGTATCGCTGACAGGAAAAGGTCTTAGAAATGTCATCGTGTCACGATGGGTGATGAGACCGTAAGACTGGTTTCTGATCTTCTTCATATACTTCTATTGTTCTGCTTCTTTCTTCTGCCTTACACCAACGCTTGTTTATAAACAAACGTCAGAATCAACAGCACCCGCTTAGAAATGTGAGTGTACTTGCGTGTATAGTCTTGCTGTAGCATGACCCTGTTTGCTACTATAGACAACTAGACAGAAGTGACAGGCATACTCCGACACTGTAGGCCTTTCGACAAGAATGAAGAGTCATTCGAGTTGGAAGTCAAAAATCAGGTGAAACGCCAACGCAGTGACAGAGCAGACTGCATATCACTCGTTTTCACCATCAACAAACTATTGTAGATATCCATGAAGTTACGAATCGTACAGTGTTTATCTCAGTCGAAAGCTACGCGGCGTTCGGTGGCAAAACGTATTGGGGGTTCTCGTAGGGTTCTCATTTGGTACAGTTTTATCATGACGACTTCGACAAACAGCCTAGTCATGGTCGAAACTTCTATGGTGCAGTGTTATCTCAGGATGGATAAAAAATGTTTTCGAGAAAAGAACGAAGCCACATAAACGCAGATTACGAAAACAGGATGAAAACCTCAGGAGATTTCCATTGTAGTGGTTTACAAAAAGGTCCAACCGGTTATTCAATGTGTTGTACAATGAAACAGTTAAAGCACCAGAAGAACGGTTCAGTTGAGGGAATGACAGGTGAGTATGGAGTACTTTTTAAGATACTTGTCACTTCTCAGTTCTATAATGAGAGAAAAGGTACCTTGAAGAAGAAGTCAATCGAACCCTAGTAAACCTATCATACTTGTTAAACGAGTATGATGTGAAGATTATTTTTTTCACGATGACCAGCCCTCTACCTAGCTATGGACAACGGAAAAGATCGTGACTATAGTTTAGAAAGAAAAGTAGACGGAGACGGATCAACTTTGCTACTCGGCTGTGACATGAGTTGAATACCTCCAGATTTGAAGACTGGAACGTAAACATCTTCTCTATGTTGCCGCAATATTGTTACTAAGGAGCTCCTATGTTTGCGAAATAATGGACTGATTGGAATGGTGACCAGACTAAGTTTTCAGCAGTGATTTTATGATTCAGAGGAAATAATGACAGCCCAACGGCAAAGAATTATTCTGTTTATGGGGAGAACAATTGCTCCTCGAAGTGGTAAGAAGTTTCCCGAAATTGGAATAATTCTGTTGCTTCTGTGTGGCACTTGATTACTCGATTGTTACGAGAAGTAATTCCTGGTGTTTCAATCACTGATTTCTCTAAAGAAAGTTTCCAGCGATGACCTGTTGTGAAAGTCGCTGATCGACCACAATTCAACGCGTTTGATAACTTTTATTCCTACAAGTATATTGACGGAAAATTATTTTAACGAAATTGATGCAGTGTGACATTCACTAAGATGTAGTTGTCTAGCGAATTTTGATTTGCCAACAGACGTGGGAACCTAGTGTAACGGGCGCCGAAGAATGACAGATGAGCAAAACCGGATGATAACGCGCTTTTTTGTGCAAATCAGTCGAAGAGGTAAGTCGACTTAACTTCTTGTTGGCATGAAAAACTCTAGTAATACACCTAAAGTGAGTTTAATTACTTCAGAAGGTCTTCGTGTTAGGGCGCTCACCCTGTTACCGTCCCAGGGCGCCTCCGTCTTCAGAGAGAAGAAAAAACCACTTGACTCAGTCCTAACTGGCGGATCTGTTCAAATCGGCTGAGATTTTTTATACCGCTATGCATATGTGGGTGGGAATGTGTGGACACTATGTGCCCTATAAATACCTTGTACTTGTCGCCCTGGCCGCACCCCGTTTTGGAGCGGAACAAAGCTTCTTATTTCGAACGCGTCTTTTGGCTTACCTTAGGAGCGAATACAAGACAGTCGCGGTACTATTCCGGACCGAGGTTTTCGTGTTAATATTTACCTGGACGAGAATCCGAATTCTGCCAAGCGAATTACGATAGCTAGGACGAACCAGCGTACCGTTTAGAAGGGTTTACAACACTTAGTAACTGGAGTTGATGGATGTTTAACATTTTCACAAATTCGTTGGGTTTATCCGGTTGTGTTTATGCACGTGATCATCCAAAGAATTGGCAAAGAACACACCAAGCACTTTGGGACACAGTCGAATTGAACCTCCACGACGGCAGCAATGACGCACTGAGAGTCAGTTAATGATGCAACTGGTATTATTTCCGCCCATGGATGAGTCCGCGCTTGGATGCACGCGTGCTCACATCATTGCTGTTTATTGTACAGTTTCATTACTGAGTATTATGGTACGTGTCGAACGCACGGAAATTAATGTGCCGTTCTCAACGGCGTAAAGACCAGGAGCTAGAAGCAATCATTAGAAACGTGTGTGCAATGCTCGGAAACGTCAGCAAGGCGACTTGCGACACACTGCTGTCAAAGGATATCCACACATTTCAGGCGTGTACGATGACGTTTGTATTTGTGACCGCGTAATTTCACATACCTTGTAACAGATGTTCGGAAATAAAAAACTTTCCAGACCAAACTTCTTCTGTTGTCACAACATTTCTCTCCGTGAAGAACCCGACGATGAAGATCTCCTGATCACAGCCATATGAGGATGAAAACATTCAGATATTCCTGGAGGATTCTGAGGACGTGGTCGAGGTGGTCAGAGTCAAGCTCGAGGGTGGGTAGTTGTCTGCCATGTGGACGCTGATGAACGCCGTGGCAAGGGAGATGCAGCAGGTTGTGCGAAGGAGCCTCAATGACATAGATTGGATCACTCCGAAGTGGGCGCTGATGGATGTTTTGGAAAGTCCGGTCGACCGCCAGAAAGCCAAGCGCCCGTTCAGGACTTCGACAAGGAGGAGATTCCCCCATGTTTGGTGCCATTTTGCAAAAAATGTTAGACAGAACTGCATTAAAAGTCCTGAAAGCAGCTATTGACGGATCAGTCCAGCTTTAATCGACTGATGAGTCCACAATAGTGATATGGGAGTTGGACGCTGTCTTATCCTCGGTGACAGACAAGAAGACATTAGTAGAAACGTAAAATGAATTGAAGCAACTGACAGCTGATGTAGCTATGCCGAGGACAACGACATGCAAGAACGATAAACAAAGAAGATGCCTCAGCTGGTAGAAAATGATACTCTCAGAAAAAGTATCAAAACGGACAGTTTACAGATTTACACATAAGGTGTTTCATGAGTGCTCATCTTGTTGGGTAGATGGGAAGACAGCCATACATTAACGCATTGGAGTTAACAGAGAAATATAAAAACGTTTTGTCCATGCAGGAGCGGCTTATTTGATGACTACTCGTAAAAAGAAATAAAACATGCTTCTTACTCAAAGCATCTGATAGGAACATCTGTTTGAATGCAAGCGCTGGTGTCAAACGTGAATAGTATTTAATTTACGTCAACCTAATTCTGAACTGCCATAACTAGAAGCTCACACAAAACATTTAGTTATTTGCTGGATCACCTCACGTATGTCGGTTTCCGAAGGTCTAGGTGAATTGTTTGTACTGTTGAACACAGAGCAGACAAAAATGGACCATGCTTCGGTGTTGATTATCCGTTTCCAACAGAGGACACTGTTGATTTGTTTCACTGCAAACGACAAACACGTTCAAGCATGTGCAGTTTCTTGCCGATACTTGGTCAACTGGCTGAAGCAAACTCATTCACATCAAACACGGCTGTCTCTTTCGTGTGCGTGTGCATATGAGTTCGGCATTATCAGCACCATAATCGTGGTCTTCACCGTTACCCTTCACCTCATTGAGGCCATTTGGACTGGATCCATGCAGTAGGACGGGCAAGCCCATAAATGTGAAGCAGTTCAGTCACAGAGAGCCGATCTGAGCAATTAACCCGTCCTTCAGTCATGCCGGTCCCCTGCCAAGCGTGCGCGAGCATCAAACCGTCATCTTTTTTGCGCCCCACTTACAATCAGCTGTCAGGACGACAGACTCAGGCGCACCGTCAACCGGTCCACCAGTCAGCAAGTAAGTCAGACAGTCTGGCCGACTAACTGACTGAGTCGGGGGTGAACACTGGCTTGGATCTGGCGATGGCGCGAGGCCGGACAAGCCTTCTCAACCTCACCCCCATAACCTACGTTCTGTGTTGGCACAAGACAAAACCCAAGACAGACGGTCCGACACGGGGAGTTAGCCGGCTAGACACGCGTGAATGCGTGTTCAATCAAGATGTGTAGACGGGACTGGCGACCGCACTGGCGGATCTGTTGAACCAGCCTTATGATGAGTACTGCAAGCAGGCGGCTAGGTGTCGGAGGATGGAGGATCACAAATTGGCAAACATGCGGATTCCGTTGCTGCTGTTATCGTTGATTTTGTCCGGTCTATGTAAACTCAACTAATGTACGATGGTATACAGACAGCCAACCCTTCGTACACATTCGGTGTGCTATGGGTGAACTGGAACGGAATGGATGTTCAAATGATATATGTTATTAGGTGTCTCGACAGATGTGGAACACATTCACAAATGAGTATATGTGGGACAATCCAGTCATGTTGATTGTACTAACACGAGCGTCAATTAGTCGTGAATTCTTACTTGAATGGACGCACTAAGTACTGAAAATCAGTTTACTCTAAGCTACTTCCATTCGCTGAATTGATCTAACGATAAGAACCTTGAGCTTACTGATGGACTACATTAGAATAGCTTATTCATTCCTTTGCTCAAACTGAGTTAAGTGTCTATTCCGCAGGTTGGCTAGATCGTCTAGGTAATCCCAACTGACTTCATTCTGCACACCCAGAGTAACTGGTAGATGACAGAAACACAAATACACACAGCCCGCTTTATCTGCAAAGCCCGATTTAGTGAAATTTTAAAAACTATATGTAAGTGGGATATATGCTGCGAACCTACAGTAAATTTGTTTGTGTTTACACAATTAATGTGTAACTTGTTTATAACCTCTCAACATGAACAGACATAATCTAAAGCATATTGTGTCTACTCTATGCTATCTTCGGATTGGTTTCAGTTGGTCAGTTTATTAGTTTCGAATGTTTTTCTATTCGCCTTAGTATTCCTATGTATGAATATCATCTTGCTTTCATCGATCGCGAATAAGCTATCAATCAAACTAAGATTTCTGAGTCTACTATATCATTACACATTGAGTGTTCGAATGGGCTGTTATAGATAATCGCCTACTTGTGGTGTATCCCAATGGTTTGTTAGTAAGTTATCGTAGGAGTAATATTAGAGTAAAACATATCAGTAACCAAAAACTTTGTTTAGCAGGTTGAAGAAAACAGGCTACTCTAACTCGACCGGAAAGTTCTGACTTATGAGAATAATTACAATTTCTCCTATGAAAAGAATCGGGCAGCCGATAACTTACTCATGAGGGAATGTGGTTGGGAGTTTCGGTATAAGGTAAGTGATCAACACGATTGCTTCTTAGAGTAGTGGATGGACGCTCAAATGTCGGATTGTTGCAAGGTGAACACTACTGGTGAGCCCTTACATGAAAGAAACACGAGCCCGATGCACGTCTTCGAAAAGAACTGTAGTTGTCAGTTCTATTGAACTACAACAGCTGTGATCCAACAAAAGCAGTGTAGAGTTAATTTCGATCAAGTCTGCAAACACCTCTTGATGATCTGTCTATTTTTGTTAGCCCTGTTATGCCTTTGGAATACAGGGATATCATACACGATCTCCTAACCACCTCTGAAGATTAGGTTGGTCTAAAATCATTTGATCTTCTAATATTCTCCTGCATGTCAGTCGTATGTTGATAACGTCAACATGTTGAGTATGATGGTGGTATAGTGCTTGTGAATGAACCATGACTGAGCAGACAAGCTACCGTATGTCGGTTAGCACATATAGAAGAAAAACACGACAGAGTGCCCGAATAATACTCTCTGTTGTGAGTCCAGCAAGATAATGCAGTAATACCTGTTTTTAGTAAGTAAGATCTGTTTAAAAATGTGCGGTTTAGTATATGTTCTCCAATCATGAAAGAACTGGAAGTATTCGCAGAACCATGAATCCAGCTACATGTATGTCCGGAGAAACCAGCTCATTAATCAATCTCATTCAGTACAATATTTTTCACAACCCACCTTGTGTGAAGAATGGTACGAAAATTCCGGGTCTGCCAGTGGTAGGGATGATTGTGTACTTCCAAATTGCGTTCCCATATCATCTTATTTTAATGGACCGTTAGCCCAACCGTTGTAGTTTATCACATCATTCTGCTCTGAAGAAGAGTCATTCCACTATGACTGAAGGAAACCCCACATGGTAACATCGAGTTCCTGCTGCATTTTTAAAACTAGAGGAAAGTATACTATGGGACGTCTATCCACACGTGTATTCGCTGTTCATATTGTACAGTCAGTCCCTAAACTGCCGGGTCCTACCGGAGATGGAGGTCCGTTGAAGTTGAGCCACATTTCAGGGTAAGCTATGAAACTGTTACTCACATGAAAGTGATAAAATATTTCGGTACTTGAGGTAACACATACTCTGAGTGTTGTTTTGACCATGGTCGCAACGATACCACTTCGCTTGTTGAGTTGGAAACGTATGCAAAGGAAAACTGTGTCAACGGTATGATTATTCGTGATGATGTCCAAGTTCGCCCGGATCGAATGTCAAAGATCGCTATTCGTAAGTATGGATTCCGGCAAGCCCCCCGCCTGGCTCATTTCCTCCGTAAATTCCGCTTGTTCACCAGCTTGAAGTGCCGGGTGAAAGGAAAATACTTTATTTCGCTAATCAATTGAGTTCGTGTATGAGATACTGGCTGAACATAAAGGACGAAACGGATAATCGATAACTGTAAGTTACAGGACAGTTAATTTGGTGTTGATTTGGTGTCAAGCAAGTTGCCTGACTACCTAAAACTTTTGTTCAGTCACTGATGTTTTTATGAGATAATGTTTGGTGCGGGAATAGCTCAGCTGTTACGCAGATTACTTGACTCATCTGGTGCTTATCGTACCTTTGTCATTTGCCAAACGCATTCCCATTTCAAGTTTCTGCTAAATACTTGTAGAAAAATAACCATAGTCGTCATAAAATTAAACGCAAACAAATTTCCTAGACACAGTAATTGATAAAATTATTGCACATCACAATCACAATCAGAAGATTAATTGTATGCTAAATGATTTTGGGACAACACATAAAATTTATAATAATGTAGTTTATACTGTCATTACTATCAGTGTTGCTAAAATAAAGCTTTGGTTCTTGTCCAGATTAGATGGAGACCTCAAACTGTTCACGAATAACCGACTAGAAATACACACTCTTAGAATAACTAGAATCCTTCAGTATAATCATGCGTGCTGGAGATAAACGCCACTGTCTGCTGTTTACCACAAAGTGGTCATACACTTCCATAGTCTTACAGTTGATGAAGTTACTGGTTTATAGTTACCTTGTTTCCGTATTCCTACAGTATTTTGTTTGTTAGTTAAACTCAGCAGTTCAGCGTCCCTTCTAATTATTAATTTCTTGTCAGGTGAACAAAACGAACGCTCCCTAGTTCAGCAAAACACAGCGGCAGGAAGAACCCATATAAAGAACCTAGTCACGTGACTTTTCTTTAGTTCAATCATAAGGGCGAAAGAAAAACGTCATTTGACTGCATTCTACCCTAAAGTATTACTCGGAATAATTGACCCACGTGAAATCGTCTTTAAATAAATGATGTCATTCCTAACCACCCACTTGTATGATTAAGAAGAAGGTCGTTAAAACGTTCAAGCGTATAGTTTTGGTCAAACGGTAGTGTTTACTTACACAATTTGAATGTGTGATTGTGATGGATGTTTGTGTTATTGATGCCTGTTAAAGTAAACGTGTGTTTGTTCACGATTGTTTGGTTTTGTCCGATATTGCTAAGAATTTTGTTAAATTTGTCAGCTCGGGTTGACAATTTTGGCGTCGAGAATGATCACAATCATACACGCAAAACCTATCCCACTGATAATGCCACTGCGAGCGGTGACTAATGGTTGACAGTATGATTGTCAAGTTCACAAAGGAAGTTATCAGAATAACTGGACTACATGACTCTTAAAGATTGAGGAATACTCTGATTCGGTTCTTCTTCATGATCACAATGTACATGTGGGAATGGGGATTAAGATGGTGCAGGTGTTTCAGCGAGTCTTTCGATGTTTGTAATGACATTACTGTAGAATCTGTCAGGAGTCACGGCTATACGCAGTCTATCGGAGCGGTTGTAAACCTCTTGATTCAGGGCAGAACAAGACGGAATGTTGAAGGTTTACTCAGATAAAACTGGTTCTGCACATAAATAAGCAACGGTTAGCAAATTATACAACTTACAACCAAGTGAACTCAGTGCACGGAATTTAACCGTCAGCAAATATCAACCAATAAAACGGTAGCGTAAACAGTTCAATGCGGCGGTACAAAACAAACAAAGGGCGAGTTCAAAGGGGAAGTTTATAGTGTCGGAGCAGGGTTGGTTACGTGTAATAATGTAAGTAACGTTCGGTCAGTAATTAATGTAATCAACACAGGAGTATATATGTGTAGGACCTACAGTACAATAGTTTGACCAATGGGGTATGAGTGTGGAGATCAGCTGAGATTGGCATTGTGCAGACGGCTTGCAACAGACGGTTGGTCGAGCGCTGGAGTCGCTGCGTGGGATGCGACGGTTCCGTGGTTCGATCCTCCAGCTCCCGTTTCGCCATCCAACTATCAGTTTCAGATGAAGTGATACGAACACAACTTCCATTGATTCTGGTCAGAATCTGCAATTACTGTCCTGTCTTTTTTTTCAATGATGGGACTAAACTGTCGAGTAAGTTCCTGTGTGGTCACGACCGCTTGTAATTGGCTATTTTATTGGGGCCTCGGAGCAGAGTCGCGTCGATGAGCAATCACATTCGGAATCAATCTGGAACACTCTGATAGAAGACATGATCACAGGAGGTAATTTTGATACTCATTAATCGAAAAAACGACCGATTTGGGGATCCGAATCCTTCAATTATCCAAAGGGGTCAAAACCGTTTCCAGGCTGTTGAACGCTAGAGTCAGATTTCAAGCCGCCGGATAGAAATTTGATCTGTACTTTCATTCGCTACTTAGCCTAACGCACTGCTTGCCTGATTTCGGAATCCAGACCGAAATGAACGCAAAGCCAGCCTTTCCTACCAGTTCGACACTAAATCGGGCGTGGCGTTGCCATCATCGAAGCAATAAGGTGAACGATTTGGCAGCACCTCAACGACACAGTCCGTAACTGAGCATGGTTGGCGCCTGTCTCCTACACGTATACACGCACGCAAGCACGCGTTAGTATACGAGGATGTGTTGGACGCCAGTGATCGGATGGACGGCTTGGAACAAAAGAACATCACCGTGTGAATGGGGTAGCTACAGCTCGGCTGAATAGTTTGCAGCAAAAGAGGTCATCCGTTCACTCCAGTTACTGGGGCTTTACTGAACTCCGATTGACAGCGATGTGACAAACGGTTGCAGGGCGGCAGGCGGTGGTCCATTCTGACGGGGTTTGATAAATTATTCGCAGTCGAACACAAGATGAAAGGTAGGTGTGTGCGTTTGACAATCAAAGCCAATGCCGATGGCAGACAGGTCAACTAAGGGAATTCATTCATCTTGGCTTTAGTGTTCGAAATAATAGCCAGCTCCAAAAACCAAGTGATTTATTCTGTGGTTTAATTCGTTTTCGTGACAGTAGTTTGAATTATTTGGTCTGCTTCAAGTGGCTCGCCATGGTAAACTGGAATTTCCAAGAAAATATCTATCGAAGTGGGGATCAGATAAATACTAGTTCTGGCAACCAAAGGAAATAAATCAATGGAACAAATGTGTACAATGGTTATACATTTTGAACAGTCTCAAAACCGCACTCCCATACGTGATTAAATACGGTTTGGTTTTAAAAAAAAACAGTGTTCGATAACACTCTCAGCCTAAGTGGTATTTGTCTGGCTAGCTTTCTATGATCCGGAATGATTTAAGGTTACCAGTTTACATTGGCAACAGTCACAACGTCACAAAACTACTATGACGTATCACAGGCATCGTCAACTTTCCTCGCGAAAAAGAGCGGTTAACGTGTCAGTGAGCGAACGACAGACTACACTGAAGAATGGCTAGTAAATGACGTTAGTAATATTGAGGTGAAGTGAACTGAATGTAAAGTTTATCTTGTTGCAGTAACACTCTGATCGTGAGAACATAAATGTACCAAATTTATGTGATTTTTGATGCTGTTTGCCAGGAAACAATATCTCAATCTTAGTCCAAAAGCCAGACGAGACCAAATGTAAGACAACATCTAAATGGTCACCAGACTTCTTGGATTCTAACCTGCCCTTTGTGTGACCCACTTTCGAAAAGAGTCGCTCCCACACATGAATTATCAAGTCTATGTAATTCCCCAGGAGTTTACTGTTAGGAAAATCCACTGTTCTTGAGCTTGTACAAGAGATGATCAAAACTAGGCCATACTTGACTCAACAAAGCTGAAAGCACAGGCTTCTATCTTCCATTCTGGTGACATATTTTTAGCACAGTAGTGAATTCATCATTATGACAAACACCCGTCAGCATACTATGCGAGAAGTTTTGTATACTAACGACATATACTTTAAAGCAACAGCTTACTAAGTATTTTACTGTAAATGCTTATTAATTTATGATTTCTTTAACTATGGATGAAGTTCTAGCAAGGTGAGCTGACAAGGGATCTCCTCACTTGCTTCGGTCCAACCTATATTTATCGCACACCATGATCACAGCGTATTCCTTGCTGGATTGTTTAGGTACTACATTCAGATTTCACTGTTAAGTCCACTTGAAACGCCATTCAGGTGATCAGCGTAGAGCAGTCTTCAATAGGAAGTGGAAATAATGGTATTGGATGTGTCTGTGTAAATGACTGCATTGGAAAACCTCTGTTTCACAGATCAAACAGATACTATTCAGACGTGTGTTCGAGTTGCTTAGTTAAGCAATGGAACTTTTACATTGGCATCTTTTGACGAATATTGCGAATATTACATGAATTGCCAACTGACTGAGCGTCACACAGTTAACTCATTCTGGTTTTATATGAATGAGTAGGGCAATCTTAAAACGTTAACTATAAACTAAAACCTTTTAGAGTAAACAGGCTTACTAAAGTAAATATTTGTGGCAGCAAAACCATCGTAAAGATGTGCATCATCTGATTTCATCAGTACTTCACGTGGCGTTACTTAGACTAGATATTTTGTGTACAAAGTAGGCTGTAGGTAACCAAGCATTATTAAAGTGTTACTGGCTGATACTCATATGTTTGTTATTTTGTAGGTTTAACTTTTTTTCATTTCCATCTGGATATTTTATGCACTATGATACAACGATTTTCTCTCTCTTCAGTTCACACCAGCATCTGCACTATGGCACCTTCTTCGCCGCATGATCAATAATGCTTAGTCTGTAAGCTTCTAATTTTATTTAAACACGAATTGCTGGTGTAACATACACGATGGCCGTTTACACTCAGATTGTCCGTCACACTTGTGAATCAACTTTAGGGTTGACATGCAGACACCGGAGGACAGCGTTCTTCCGAATTAAGGGTTCCAACAACAGTCCTGTAAAAGGAAGCAACACAAACAAACATGAGCCAAAGGCCCGGTAAGCCACGCACACGAATTACACAAACGAAAACGGCGTCAACCACACGGCAGCACGCCTTGTTACACGATTCAAATTCAACCTGTGTGCGCTTGCTGGTTTCGACCGCATGTTACACTGGTCCTCAAGACATCTAAGTAGAATTTTGTCTGGTTCAATCACATTTCCACTCACTACCCTGCAAACATGTTTCAACCACCAATTCCAATCCATTCACGTCTACTCACTGTTAGCTGTGTGATGTTGCAGAACAAAGCAGTTAAAGTATTTCCGCATTATATATTTAACATAAGTCTGTTTGCTTACCCCAAATTCAACGAAAACATTTTGGTTCATCACTTCAATTAAGTTACACTCATTTTGCTGGATATATACACATGAATCGAACAGTGTGCACCAGATGAATGCGTCATTCATTACTTGTGACGGGAATAAATCGACCTAGGGATTAATGGGGTCAACTAATTAGAATGTGAACGTATCGATCTGAAAATCATCAGTGCAGACAGTATCGATCTTAAAACAGTAAATACTGAACGGTGTGAATAGTTGTAAGGGAACCTATAAGTAAAACTACTAGTTCTTGTCAAGTTGCTAAGTTTAAGCTGTACGAAACACAAACCCACAGTTAACCGTCAATAAAAACATGACACAGCTAAGTCGACTAACATGCACCTTTGTGTACAGTAGCTGGCCTATAGAAATGTATAGCAATTATTCATAAACGAAACTGGTTGAGCGTTCACATATGATAATTCGGTCGTGTCTAATGTGAGGTCAGTGGCACAGTGGTTAGCACGGTTGCTTCATGAAAGCGTGGCCGGAGTTCTAGTCGCGCCTATGGTAAGGATATGCACTACTGACGAGCTCCGACAAGAGTAAAACTCTAGTTTGGTGCTTCTTTTCGAAAAAGACTGGGTGGGAAGTCTATCTGATTGCGACAGCTGCGAGTGAATAGGTTTGAGGTTCAAATTAAAATTACTTCCGTAAAAAGAGGAATATGGTTATTTGGTGAAAGCTCACTTAGATATAATCATTCTCAACATGTCATGTTGCTTCGACATTTGACATGCTGGACGACTGAACAGTGGCAGTTGAATTGCAGTGTGGTCTTGTCTGAGTGTGGTCTGAGATACGTATCTCAGGCATCCCTCACCCTCTGACCGAGTCACGTGATTCCACAAGTATAACTAAGCTCGTAATCAGTGTTAGAAGTGTTGAACGAGTAAATGACTTCTTTTCTCAGTGCGCCAGAGATCAGCGCCATTCAAATGATGAATTTTACTTCACATGTGTTGCAAATTGCACTCTGGACCTTTTTAGGTCAAAGTTAGATTTGTTTGGTTTAATCTTCATATTTTATAAGACCCGCTATTAAGTGAACACTCCTTAGTTGAAAGAATCAAGCAGGAGACGTATATATATATATATATATATATATATATATATATATATATATATATATATATATATATATCGTTCAGCTTTTTACAACCTACCTATGTCGAAGAACTTCGCTGATCCGTCTCTACGTATTTAGTGGATGGTCATAGTCGTTCCCGTATTCAAATTCTACTGGTTATCACGATGGAGGTTATATACTGAAAAAATTCTGTTAAAGCTTAGAAACACATCACATTGAAAGAAGTCTGTCTTTCTATCTTGCTAAGAGCCTTTCTTCAGATCAGATATTGTTTGTAAAAATGTTAGCCGGCCAGTTAATGAACAAGTTGACCAAAAAATAATTTCTTCAGAACCATAAGATGGACGGTAATCAGTAGAAAATTGTAAATACGGTGCCCCATAAGGGTTAGAAGCAGAACGTTGGAAGTGAGGAATTTAACAATCAGCTGATTATCCAGTAACGTAAAACAAACTGGCTAAGATACAGCAGAAAATGATACAAGAATCCTAATACATAACATCAGTTACAAAGTTTGAACATTCCAGTTTGAATGAATGGGGAAACGTCTGGACTAGGTAGGAAAACGAAAGCAGATAGACAGTTCAAATGACCAGATTTCGGTAGATTAGAACAATCACTTTTCAACTGTTGCAAAAGAGAATATCCAGCTCCATTATTTATAAGAGATTTGAGTAAAGGGTCAGTGCCAATGTATGAAAACATTAATGTGACACAGAAACCAAAACCTTACAAACTTATGCATCTTGTTTAGATAAGTTAGAAATGCACGAACTGTGAGTGTAAAAGCAATAAGACCGACGTTAGGTAGAGTGAAATTTGTGATTTTGTGCAACACTAGAAATTAGGTGCAGTGTCTTTTTGTCAAGTACTTTTGAAATGCCAGATTTACAAGCTGTACCGGCATTCCAATCATTTTTACGAATACTGGAATTAAAGTTGTACTTCCTCAACAGTCCGAAATATTATATTTCATGTGGTTGTTAAACGTTATCGGTGATTGTTCATCCGATCTGCCATCTATACTCAACCACAGTTGTGTCGGTCTCACGAACAATGTTGAATTCCCAAAGAAAGTGAGACGTGAAGTTCAGTGTTGTGAACGTGAATAAGAAGTACTGAACTGACCGATGCCTTACAGCCATATCAACAATACGTCGATCATAGTTGGCATGAAGTCAGTTGAAATAAAATTCCTATAGAAACTTTTCCGGAAATCGTTAAGCTAATCTACACTCACCTAAAACGCACCATACCCCTGCGTGAAAAAATTTCCTGTGAAATTCATGCTTGTGTTCATGCATTCAGATGTGGACCATAACAGGAACTGTACCATCGATACCCGCCTGATTAGTCTTGAAAGAGTTTAAAAAGTTCCGAAAGTTGTCATCACTTTTGGTTTACATGAAATGTGTTGTGTTAGAGAGTGACATTCATATGACACTGAAGACTTTGCTGGTCATATTGGATGCGTTTTTACAAGTGGATTAAGCGACTAATGCTGACACTGCCTGTTTACTTAAGTCTTTCTCACTGTTATTTTTTACCAGTAACGACAGAAGACATACGTCGCGAGATGTTAAAATTTCGTTTACTCTCTTCAGTCATGAACGTAAAACATTATTTTTTAGGTTCTTCCAAAAGTCTCGGCCGACGTTATTCACGCTGACAGTCAGCTGACCTTGAAATAATTTTTCGTTACCTTATTGGCCCATACGATTACGGGAGTTTAAGTAGCTTACAAGCTACACAAGTTGGTATTTTAAAAAAGAATCTAACCCTACTTACGCCCAAAAAACACATTTTATACAATTGCCCATTTAATTTTCGTTAGATTTTGTACCGGCAAAACACTGGGATGACTGAAATAAGACTGGATATGCAGGACTTCCGGATGGAGGATTGTGAAAACGACCAAACTTTAGAATGATTTTATAAATTCACTCCCGAAAGCAAGTGTCATATACCAAGTTGGTGCACTCACCTGTGTCTAGGTGAACAAAGAATATATATTTTAGGGAGGTTTCAGAATGAAGCAAGTTTCAACCCAAAAATTGAAACAAAGCTTAACAAGAAATTGCCTAATAAGAAAGGCCACCCGAATTGGCTGAAACGTAGAGTATTGCAATTTGCTCATAACGTTGTATTACTCTCAATCCATTTACCTCCTTTCTAATGTTCAAACTCCGTATGCTGCGTCCATTTGAGAGGGAGACAATAGGACGGAGTAAAAACCAAAAACCCTAGGTTTCAAAATTCTTAAGAAACAACTTGGATTTAACGTTTTGCACAACATTGTCACAATGTACTGTATGGACGTAAATCGTTGGTTTCAAATTAGTGGTAAAATGTAACAGACTATCCACAACGATATCATGGAAGTCATTTGAGTAGAATGTAAAATTACTACACAGAAGACTGTAGAAATTCATCACAAACTTCCAAAAACAAATTTCGGGTTTAGCGTCAAAGACTATCTATCTTTATATTTTCTTAGGTATACTCTACGACATTCTATCCAAAGCCACATTAGCTCAATATTGATCGCTTTCTTTACAAGTAATTCAACTATAAAAACCAACAAGTTTTCCAGGGAATTTCCTTTTGTAATCGTATTGAAATGTCATTTTATTGTTGGAATAATTATAAGTTAGCAACAATAATATTTTCTATCAGTAACTATAACGAACCTTCAGAATTTAGGGCTTCTGAATGTAATCTTGTTAAAATGTGAATTTCCAAGGTGATTTCATTGGAGGCTGCATGGATTGGATCACATGAATCGTCACATAGCTACCTCGAGGTCTAACACAATCCCGCATTATCAAATAATGCTTCCGTTTGCGTTTCCGTGAGATGACAAGCTTCTCATTAGACTGTTCAACGAAAAAGTACAACTTATTGATGATTGGGCGTTCCCAAGATTGTTTTTATTTTCAAGACTGTTCTTAGGATATCAGCAGGAAGTCCATCGGTACCAAGGATGTTCGAATCAGACAGCATTATTCAACCATACCGAGGTTGACTAAAATGGGCAAAGTAAGCATCCAGGCTAAGTAAGACCAGAGTTCTTAGAAGTCACTACCTTTACCGAATGACCAACATTCTAACGTAATTGTGGTCTGTGTCCTACACTGATAACTGATAAATGTATGGCTGCGGAATAGTTAGGGCTGTTGATATTCACCGAAGAAGACTTATAGAAACCAAGATAATTTATCCGATAGTGCAGTTTATGAAAAGAATGTACGTTTTACTTAGTAGCGTTTTGTAGGGGACATGAACTAGTCTCGACAGGTTTACTGCCGACATGGAGCTGATTTTGAAAGGACTTCACCTACTTACTAAGCTACTTAAACGATAAGGAGAAATTTCAGCAGTATTCAGTACTGACTGTAGAACACATTTAGTCCCTAAAGGAGTTAAAAAATGTCAGTGTATAATTATGCTTAAATCGAATGAATGTTCTGGTAGGATTATTGTGTGTGAAAAGAACCATACCGAAAAAACTAAACGTGATGCTGACATACCAGTTCAGAGTTTTTATCGGAGTCCACGGCGGAATTACAAACATTTTTAATGTGTGTACTCGTTAGTGAGAAACAGTACACATATTTGTAACCCAGTGACCTTTACGCGCGGCAGTTATACGGCTTACGTCAGTGACAGCAATAAGTCCTTAGGATTCGTCGACACAGTGACTCTGATCGTGGAGTGGACGACGAGGAACAACCAATAATGGTCATTTTCTTAATGAGTACTGTCTACTCAAATACAAGTAATTTAATTTGTAAGCTAACTTAGCTTGGTATTTCGTGTTGTGCACACAGAAAGCTGTTGACATTTTTACGTCAAAAATAAACAACGTAAATAAAATATACCTAGGTAACTGTTATCAGTGTTTACTGAACAGACAATCCAGTATGTTTTCAATTTACAAATCGAACAATTCCGTGTTCCTTGATTGCTTGAAGAAAGATTAAACGGCAGGTTGCAAAATCAATTGTCTTTCCAGGGTGAAATTCCTGTCACTGTTTTGTCTTTCTGTAAACTCCATTCTTCTCAATTCTGATAACATGTACTGAGTCTGACTTTTTGAAACAGCCTCATCTCTCGTTCTGTAGTCTTCTCCCACTGAACTGGCTAGCTGGCCTAAAAACCTACACGTCATTCACTTCAGTCATGCGTGTTGTCACTTCATTTCTTCCATTAACGGATCATGCTACCAAAAACCTTTGAATGAGCATCTCTAACTACCAGAAAATGACACTGCCCTTCTTAAGCCTCAGCCTGTTAAGTATTCATGTGCTACTGAAAACCACAATTTACCTTGGCTATTTAACAGTAGCAGTGTTTTTACTAAAATCAGAAGGCTCAAGTTTAGCGTTTTACATCAAAATCCGTTAACAACTTCGTACAATCTGTTCCCCTTGCTTCGTTCCCCGATAATCCTCCATGATCTTCTTACGGTAAGGTTAAACGTCTTCCCAGGCCTTTGTGGGCCTTGTAGTACTTCCCGTTCTAATCACAGTGAATTTTGTGTTTCGGCCGTACCATACATTGTAGTTGTTTGTTTCCCGAGTTCTTTTCGAGTTCTCATTAGGCGGATCTCTATACATACACACGAGTCTGTTAAACCAAGTCTAGCTCTAAATTTGTGAATAACTACATATGTGTCTGCTCCTCTTGTTACCTCATATTTACCACGACTGTTTCTGAGCTTCCGGCCTGGCTTCGTAGTTCAGCTGGCTTTGCATTTGCCGCGTTTGGGTATGTTGTTTCTGTCGCTGGTTTGAATCCAGCCGAAGTACAGATTTCCCGCAATTGGGTCTCTTTTAGAGGACTGCTTCTATCAACCCTAAAAGTTTCACACAAATTGACTGCAGAACTGAAATAAACAACTTGCCATTTCTGAGTATACTCTATTTGTCGCTGGTTCGAATCAAGCCGAAGTCCAGATTTTTCCTAATTGGATTTCTTCCAAACAACTTTAGTTTGATTTGCGGAAGACGTGAATGTGTAAATGAAAAAATCAATTGTGTGATGCACAAAGCAACTTTGTGAAGTTCGTTCTGACATTCATCATTTACGAAACCATTTGGAAGTCATTCATTCACATAGAAAACCTCTTCAACATCGGATACTAAAGTTGTGGTATACATTGTAGGAGAGCTAGACTGACAAGTAAGTTTTGTTACGAATTAAATATTGTCCATAAATTGCCATAGTTTTCACCGTCGGCAGGTTTTTAGTGTCGTAATAACAAGAAGCCATAAACTTTTGTTTGTCTCTTATTACAGCTCGTCTTGAGAACATTGTGTGGAACGAGTTATCCTGAGCTCAGACTTTGAGAAGTGAACTGCTCACTGGGCCTATCGTAGCTGGATCGTTAACAACAGAATAGCCAGTCAAATTGAAAAGAAGTGATCATATCCTTTTCCAACTGCAGTTTACACACGATAAAACCAGGCGAGAACGAGCCTGTTTTGGGAAGATTTATAAGTTGATTTTATACCTCCTGGTATCTGACGTTTCTAATTCTATACAGAAGTATGAGAAATGAAACTCTTTCGGCCTGTAATGCTTTCTACTAGATCTATTCCTCTACAATCATATGTATGTTAAAAAGAACCAGAGTCTCTTCTATACTACACATCTGAATGCGCACAGTGACCTGAAATAATTTCTGTTTGGTGTGGAATAGCAGAGAAGGCCTTATTCCTGACTTTCTCTTTGAAGATATAAAATCCAACATAGTTTACTCTCCGACTCACGCAGAGACAAAAATGTATAGACAACAATCTTGTGCTCTTTTTAATGGTTTATAAACCTGAAACCATTATATCTAGAGTCTTTGTAGACTGTCTGCCTTGTTAGATGTTGCCTCCAGTTACCATTTCTTGATTATTGTCATGACAATTCCAAGTTTCTACATCGGACTGTTTGTAATCTTTGATCGAATGGTTTCTGATCTCTTCCTATGCACAAAACTCCGTTAGATCAATCGCGTTTTACTGTTCCTAGATCAGTTCTTGGGACCATTCTTTAGTATCGTTCAGTTCACACTTCTTTATATGCCATAATCAGGTTCTGTCGTCCTTCGTAATTGTTGATGAGATGATGTTGTTCAGTGGGTCGATCCTACCTATATAGTAGGCAATCCACTGATTGCGATTTGGAAATACGGTTACATTCGGAAACCCACCATGTTTATGGTTTTCCCTGCTTTTATCTTGAGCTAAAAATTAATTTGTGGTATGTGTTGAATCAACCTGAAGACGTTATACAAAAATGAACCTATTTGTTTGAATGATATCCAACGGACATCCAGTGGTATTTGTCAACAATCAAGTTCCTCATATTTCTGTTGTCTTACTACAAAACCATGCTGGTCGTCTTAACAGTACGCATGTCAAGACAGTCTTTAAATACTCATGACTTTAGTGATTGAGTGAAACACGATCTTATAACAGTGACCTCCTTTTTCATGGGTTACTTTGTACTGTTTAGTTGAATTGTTGGAAAATTTTGTCAGATTGCTATCGCTTTCATTGGTGTGTGCTACAGTAAACATCTTGTGTGGAGCATCACCAAGGATATGATATGGTAAATGGTTACTGTCTGGGTAATCAAAAGTCCGTGTGAACCTAAGAAACATTGACAAATAAACTCCAAGCTTGGTGTTCTTTTTTTGGCTAGAATCGTCAACAGGTTGGTACACAATCCCAAATCAGAACTAGAATTGATCAGGTGATGCTCTGTCTCTGTCAACAAGACCAGTTAGAAATCTTAAAGACATTTGCCCACAGTTCGTGCACTTAGTCTTCCGGGTGTCTTTAGCACGATCATTTTGTAAAATGTAACGGCCATGACTCAGTTACAGAAAGGCTATGCGCTATATCTCAATCGCGGCTCACACTGTTTTAAACCGTGAATGTTCAGAAGACGGTTGAAAGAGACAACATATATGCGTGTGTTTTCGATTGTTCACCTGCATGCTGATACGATTAAATGGTGAGGCAACGTAGACGGATTAAAATATTGATTGGGCTTATGGTTGAGAGACTAGTATACTGACTAAATAATTGATGGTTTGTTTGACTGCTTGCTTCACACTCATCCATCTGGTGATGTGTGCAGGTCAATCAGACCGATCAGAGATCAAACTAAACGAACTCTCAAACAAACTGTTGATTAAGGCATGAGGTTGGATCAAGTAACATGACTTCAGTTGCTAAAACAGTGCATACTGTTTTCTTTAGGACATTTCTGTGATCTGTCTGACACACTAGTAATCACTGGAAAGTTATGATCAGTGTTCACTGGGCTCTCATTTTTACTCATGGGATAGAGGATAGCGCTGATGATCGACTGTGTTACACCATGCCCTAACTAGCATAAATGAAAGACTGTTGCTAGAAGATTGTTGCCATATTTGGCCGATGTAACCTGCCCTAAAGTAACAATCAAAACTCTGTAGACAAGAGCGAAAAACTGGCACGAACCGACATTATGCACCATAAGCTGAGTGAACTTTATGATTTTAACCTTCGGGAAGAAGTCCTAATCGAGGAATCACAGATTGCAGCAAACAATACAACCAGTGTTTCTCATGTCGAAACGATCATATGATACGAAAATTACTCGCAAACAAACGTGCCTGGACACCTTCGTATGATAATTCCTTCGTGTCCAATGTGGAGTCACTGGCTGTACGAACTTCCATGAAGACGTTGAGCAACGCGTAGCAATAAACCAACCATCCTAAATGGTCAAAACAAGATTGGTTCACAAAGTCACGGTAC
>LUCH01001096.1:106657-122831 GCA_013368495.1 Paragonimus heterotremus
CGTGCATGGGTTCATGAGTCCCTGTGCGTAACGTTGAAACAGCACAGACGGAACTAACACAGACTGATCGAATGTGACCTCATTGGTTGACAAGGTCAACCACGGTCATCGACTCGCGCTACATCAGTTCAGTAATTTATCACTCGACCAGATCCAGCAAGAATTGTCCGTGAGGATTGGAATTTGCTGGACTGCCCAGAAGAACGGAATATAATGAATCGAAAGCCAAACAGTTGGAAAATAGCCACTATTGTCTTCTTGGGCCAGGTCTTGTATATGGATGGTTTCATTCTACTCCACCCATGTCTAGGTAGCGCCAGCAAAGTTTGGAATTTAGTATGCCCTCACGGTGACCGGAAATGAAACTTTGGAACACGCGGCTTGAAGCTAAATCAAAAAAAATAATTCTCCCCTAGGTTACCAAAAGTAACAGAAACCGAACGGGTTTTGATCCGTTGGCACTGTGTCAGGAGAGGAGTGGAAAAATTAGGCTAATTAGTTAGTTTTGTTTAAATCAGCCTTCAGGATAAATCATTAGGGTGAAGCTATGTTGGCTGTTTGACGGTAGTAACATGGGTAGTTTACTGACTGAATCTCTTCTGTTGACGTGAAATGCGATAACCTCTGGGTCATCTATACCTACATCAGAACCGGGTCTACACTGGCTTGAACGCAAGTACTGCTAAACCCTGTCCTCTGGCTTATACTCGAATATCCTACATTGAAATGTGTAGCATCAGCCCATACTCGCACCTAATGTGGTCTACTCATATTTGTGAACTCTCCTTTGAATTCCGTCATCTAAGATCTTCCTACCTAACTAATTATACTGTGGTTAATGTTTGCACAACTTGCTTGAAGCTAGTCTATTCTAGGATGTTATCACAGTGAGATTCAGTGAAGTATGAAGAGTAATTTCAACCTATTCCACGACTTCTGTCTGCTTGGTGTGATGCCGTTTGCAATGCACTTGTCTGAAATGTTAGGTAAAGTCAGTGGCAAAGAACTTCACACATAGTATGAAATCCAAGATACACTTTTAGATTTAATACCATGATGAACTTGCTATCATTAGTTGAGAGGAATCAGTGAGGAAAAGAACCCAATATGTAGAGGTCTGACATCCAGGTGCGTTGAAAGTTTAGATCCCCAATAAAGGGACGACAGAGCTTAAAACAAGCCCGCTTTAGCTCCGTACAGTTAACCTTACAGCCATATAAGCTTCAATTTCAAGATTTCCCAAGAATACCCGTACTGTTTTGCTCCTCTTCAGACGGTTGATCCTGGGTATATTGTTATGCCTTCTCGTAAACCAAATCAGCGAACAACAACTTAGTCTTTTCAGCAGTTGGATATCTTCTGTACAGTAGTCCATTTATCATAGATGCTGACGTCCAATATTTTCCCAAACAGATGGAAGCAACGAGGCTCTGACCACCTGTATTTCGTCCTTATCTTGTTAGTTTTCTAATAAGACAGCAAAACCATTTAAGAGATAATTTCATGCATTTAGAAAAAATTCGGACTTCGGCTAGAACCGAATCAGTGACTGAAACAGTATGATCAAGCGCAGCACAATACCATAAGCTCAAAACTTTCATACTTGGACTCACTTACCCACCCACCCCACTAAGTCATAAGGAATCCATTAACTAATTCAGAAGACTGACTTCCCATGCAGGATTACTCAGCAGTTTACACTGGAATCCACCAAGCCTATCGATGAGCATCGAAGTTGTATTATTGATAAGTAATGTGACTGATACTAATGACGATACAGTCATACATCTTCTCTTACTATCCCAAATACTTTGTACTACAACTCCTAATCGATTGCACTCAAATGTTTCCCAATATATTCATGAATATTGGGCTCATAAAATGATCATGAAGCTGATTATTGTTACATCTCGGTTCTCTCTAACTTGTTTCAATGTCTTAAAAACAGATCGTGTGTCAGTCATACGTGATAACATTTTACTTATTCAAATGAACTTATCAGCTGGTCAGCTTCTAAGAGAAGCAGCAAATTACGGTTCTGTTGATGTTCAAAATAGCAAAACCAATACACTGCAACTACTGGTATTGTATACAGTTTATTCTGAAGAGCCTTTCAAACAATTTCATTCAGAAAACCATCTAGCAGTGACGGTGGCGGTAGTTTGTGGGTAAATCTGATTAGGAGAGCCGACCCTTGCTGAGACCACTTAGGTCCATCGGCTTGCATCCATTTGAGTTTATCTCGGTTGCATGCAATGAGATGCGCACGTCTTCTGTGCTAGCTGAAATCAATCTAGGTCGGAAATTTGCGTTCACAATCGACCCAGTTAACGATTTTTCGAGAATGAACGCCCACTTCCTATTTTACCCCATCCTTGCTTCAATACCTGTAAATATGTGCGGACAGGCTAACATTCGATTTGCATTTACTCCGCTCACCTTTCTTCTGTACTTTTGAATGCCGACGCGGGAGAGGTGGCTGGCAGAATCTTCATTTTCATGATCAGTCTTAAGCGGTACATCGAAACTAGGTAGATTGGTTGGCCCTGTCGAGAGTTGTTGAACGTTTGACCAATCAAGATTTGCATTGAGACTACTCAGTCGGCACAAGTAGAAGGTGGTTCAACGTGCCGTTTACTACTGCTACCACTATAATCTGTGCAACCTGAAGGATGTGCTCTGGTCCACATGCGTGAGATGTGCGTGCTGACCTCAGATTATGCGTGACGGAACATTTTACTTCTAAACATTCGATCGCAATTACGTATGAGTAATGACCAGGGTGTCCGATTATCACGAGGGTTGACTTCAGTTCCAACGATCACGTTGCTACATAGGCTTCTTGGTTATACAAATTATGCGGTAGTTAGTGGTCAGTGTTCAAACTTCACTGACACACTGATTGGTGCTCAAATCCTCGTCTGACTCAGGATATGCAGTAATAACGAGTGGGTGCTAACAGTGACTCACACAAAGTCTACCCGATTGCGAATAATGTGATTAGTCGTTAGTGCTGTTGCAACCGTACGCCGCACATTGCTTATTGTGCGTATCCAACTAACCGATATCGTCTACAAACCTAAGACCAACTAACTGTGATCAATCAACCAAGTTTTTCTTGGCAAGCAAGGTGTGATTTCAATTGGTGATACAGAAATGTGTCCACAAAAGTAATTCGTTTGTTTACAGTAGGCTATCATCATTAGGCTGCACTGATAACTAATGTATTATTCTTAACTCATGTATATATTGATTTTAGGATGAAATCCTAAAAACACACTTCCTTCAGAATGCCTCCTTTGTTATCACGAGACTCAGCAGTATACCGTCATTTGGTATCAAACTGTTTATTATGTGTTGTTGAAGAAAGTTTTGCACACAACTGCAACAAAACGATCAGACCACTTCAGTTTCTAATCTTCAGACGGACTCTACCGGAACGTACTTCTTCTGTCACGCTTCTCATCTACGATCGAGCATTACTGTGCAATTTTGTCAACCGAACCAATGACAATGAGTCTCGTTTTCGGACATCTTCACCTTCGTCGTGAAGCGGTAGATTGTGGTGTGTTTTGTAGTTTTTTAAAGCGTGTGCCCAAATATTCGCATTAGGGCTTGGATTAAGAATATAAGCTGGTAAGTTTAACACTTGTGTTTCACGAGGAAACATACATAATCTATGAAACAAGGGTAAAACAATGGACTGTTTGATTTGCTGAAATATTACAACTCTTTGTAATACACTATCACAACCGGCCGTCTTTCTGACGTCATCTGAGATATCCACACAAACATGTCGCTGAAAAAGTGTCTCAGTAGTGCCTCTAATAGCTAGACGTAAATCCACACCTCAAGTGTCCAACTGTCAAGCTATTACCAACTGTACATATCAGAATCACTCAGACCGAAATATTCTTCGTTACTGAAGATTAAACGTTTTGTTTTTTGTGTTCATATGAAGTGAATCTTCACACCCTTTAAAACCACTAAATGCCTTCGTTATTAAGGAAAATAAGTTATTTTCTTTGTCAGCAAGTAAGCTGATGGGAGCCTCACGCATCGTGTTCATCTCCGTAAAACTACCGGTCGCATTCAAACTCATTCAAATGACTCTATACATAGCTGAGCTAGGTCAACTTTAAAGTAGTCTTCCTGTAGTATCGTTTACACGTTTTGATTGATCTCTCAAAAGAGGACTGCCAGCACCTCCTAATCTCCGAAACTGTCTGACGATGCTTGCATATTCAGCTACATGACTGTTCAGAAACAATAAGCAGAAATAATAATCCGGGGGTAGTAATCAAATTCCAGTGTATGTATGGTCTTTCCTATCTTTTCCAGACGGTATCCGACCGATGTGTAAATTACACGTGTTCTCGCATTAGAAAATAACGTCTATCCGTGCACTGATTTTGTGGTTTTGTCGTGGTTGTTCATTCAACCTCCCTTCAGAACGCTGCTACAGTTAAGTCGATGTCAAACAACACTTCGCCAATACTGTTATATGGTTAATGAGTAATGAAGTAAAGAAGTGAGACTGGAATAGAATGATCAAGGCACGGAAACCAAAAGTAGATCCCAACTCCAGAAAGATCAGAAACAGTAACTGATTACTGGACACGTGCATATGCATTGTACGAAAAGTGCCAACACATACTGGGGTTGCACCACAGATAAATGACATGGATACACGTTAGTCATTCAGACGGGTGTTTGCCTTCATTGTTGAACATGTTCACACACACTGTGAAACAGGTCTGACAACAAACGACTTCGTAGGCTAAACGTTTTGCGGACGTAACAAAATAGCATACGTCGACCTTTATTGGCCAGATATGGGGTGGACATTGAGGCGTCACTTTGCAAAATTTTTTACGAAACATTGTATGGTGTTATAGTTATGTTGCTGGTAGTATGTGTTAACGTGCAGATAGCCATTGATTACCCTACTGAATCAATGGTCACTGACTGATGAAGATAACATGCATGGAGATCAGTAAACGATTTTTAATGTGGCTTGAACACGTCGCAATGCCAAACTGTGGTCCATGATCCTGGTCTCTTTTTCAAAGCATTCGCAAGTTTCCTTAAGCTGCAGTTCGATTCTGCCTGGTACGCCAGCTAGTCGGCAACCGGCACATCAGAACCGACTATCAACAATTCTAATTACAGATTTCATTCCGAGTTCCACCCGGTTCGACTAAGCTTTGGTCAGCCAGGCAGTATGACAGTGCCGTTCAGTATCTGTGCTGGCAACCGCATGGTGTCACCAAACCCATAGCATGTGCGCTTCTGAATGCGCATGATTGCGCAACCTTGCCGTTTACGACAGGAGGATAGAAACATAGCCCTCACACAAATAATGTAACGTGCGGTCATTTTAACCCTGTTCCGAGGACGGTCACCCCCTCTAGCGGGATGCGAGGCGTTCAGTTCGCGATCCAACTATTGAAGTCCACGAACCGATAACGGTTTGACGTCCGGAAGACGATAGACAGGTTGAGTAGTAGGGATCACACGCCTGATTGATCAGACGGACAGAAGGTTGTTGTGCATGTCTGGTAGATCCAGGTAACCATTACCATCACCAGCAACGTTGCTCACAGTAAAACCGACTGGGAAATTGCCTCGGAGCGTAAGCCAGCCTGACAACAGACAGTAGAACGTAGGCCGGCCCTAGCCGACTCCACGAATTTTTATCCCTCCTGCCGAAATGGTGCATGTCATGTAGTCGTGCGTAGACTAAGTAGAACTGCGGGACCAAAACCATCAAATATTTTTGAATTGCCATAAATCTGAACGTTTTATACACCCATTAAAAAGCAATATGAATCTATCCCGAGACGACACACCTTTGCTTCTAGTAGTCAGAAATTAGATTCCTCCAGACTCCCTGATGTAACATTTCTCTTTCTAGAGCACAGTCCCAAAGTGTGCGGTCCGCCAAACTACTTATCACTAATTCTTGGCTTGATGTTTTAAGGTCGAAGATCAGGTTACAACATTGATCATGTTTAGTCTGTTCACATCACCATATTATCCTGAGCAAAAAGTCTGTATACAGCACTTACTGACTGACAGGCAGCATTACCTCCTGGACCACATTTAATGAGGTAAGACTGTTTTTCCCCAGGCACCTCTTAAAACCTCTCCCATCTCGCATAAACACTTTTATGGAACAAAAAAGCGCCGGGTTCCCTGGGGACTTATCGGATGAAAACTTAGTTCATCAACGCGAGATTGCTCATTACGCTATACAAAAACCAGTCGAAAACCTCTATATATTGCTTCAGCATGCTAAACTTGGACCTACACGAACACAACAACATGGCCTAGGGAATGTTCGGCTAGCCCTAAAGAGGAGCATGGTTAAACGTAGTTTTGTGCCCTGAATCAAATGAACAACCTTCTGGTCATGTTGATTTTGGGGGTCTCGTAGGGGAGCATTTTTCACAAGTTTTATTAGGTGGAATCCCTATCATTCATGGGCGTGAAATTTGAATGGTGATAGACGCATTTGATTGTAGACGCACGGAAAACAGCGGCTTAGACTAAAACGATATGGACTAGATTATAAAAGCCTTAAGATTGTAACACCTACAAAACATTTAAATAAATCATGCGCGACGGAAAATTTACGCGTCGCATCTAAGTAAGCGCGTGATATGTTCGAAAGTCGGCCAATTTCTCGTTCGTTTTCTATGGCATAGCTTGAGTCGCTTGTACTCAGTAATACTGATTACGTCGAAATGTGAACAATTATTCCTACATAATGCCTGTATACTCGTCATAACAAGCTGTAGATGATGGTTATCTGATGGCTTATTTTATATTAAAGGGTACATAATTCTTCAAGGTGTTGCAATCATTAATGATTACATTTGTATACTTCGACTTACGGTCCTTCGTCTTTCAGTGTTCTGTAATCAGAACAAGCTGGGAATCTATACCAATATACGTTAGTTACATTTTTGATTGTGCCCCAATAATTTTGCTGAATGTACATTCTTTTTGGCTACTTTTACAATGTTATCTGACTTACATTGAGCGAGCTGAACGAGGCCAAAACACTCCCTAACAAGCAATAAAACTTCCGCCAACTAAACATCCTTACGCCCTTCGTGAGGATTCTTTTTTTAGGTTTGGTGAAGCGTTTTGTTTCCGCAGGCGTTTTTACTCTCAAATGTCACGCTATTCGCTGGTTGGTTATTTGGATCTTCTTACTAAATAAGTTCGTTTCTGACAGCTTCATCGGATTCTTTTTTGTTATCTTAGTCCACTTTTCTCGCTCTGAAGAAGTTGTAACGTTTGATAAATGTTCGCGTAAACTAAGTTGCGATTTTTCGATCTTTGTAACGAACAAAAACCTTTTATGTTGTTGTATAAAGTACCGATTATTTCTGACTGTTGAAATTAATGGTGGATTTAGTACCCTGAATAGATGGTTTGTTTAATCAGTTCTTCGCCAAATTCGATGTTTAAGCAGACAGACCACAACCACTAAACCTATACACTCTGACTCATATGCACCAATGACTTCATCTCGTTTGGTGATGACATTTTTACAATGTAAGCGGCAAAGTTGTCGCACAACATACATTGAAATACAATTCTCCCTTAACCTAACAAACACAGTAAAGCAAATACATCAGACTAGCATGTAAACTCATACAGTTGGATTCAGTTTCGTCTGAACTGGCCCAGCAATGACAATGACTAAATTAAAGAAAAAGTGTGAAACACCCAATAGCTTTTAGTTTGTGAACTAAACCTGTTGTCACTCGATTATTGGCCTCGTGCACCTATTCGAAATGAAGAACTAAAGTTCACAATCATATCTGGTCAATGGATGAACTCTGTTGACCTCTGGTCAGTTAAGTGGCCTCGTGAAAGGCAGTGTGGTTTAGACCTACACAATACAGCAAGCAAGGTTGAAGTTGAAGTTTATATTGTTTCCGTTCCCTTAACGAATACCGTCTGCTTTATACAACACGGCGCTGGCAAATGATGATAATAGTTCGTCTGAAATGCTGCACCATATATTGCAACTGATGATATTCCATTCTTATCAGGGGAACTTCTAACTTGTTCTACAAAAACGATTATGTCCACTTAATTCTCGTTTCATACGAGTGTAACCGGTACTAGTGTGATGGAACAATTGGCCTCTACCCAGTACACTGTAAATTCTCAGAGTGAAGAGGTCTAAAATGAGTTACATCAAAGGAAGAGTGTAAACTGGCTCACGCGTGTCGAGTGCATTCAGTGGTGAAGGAAACCAATTCGAATGAGGGATGGTAAGTTGGTCTTCTCTCTACAGTTGGTCACCTAAACCACAGAAGCCCGGATTCCTCGGTCAGTGAATTCACGGTCGACGAAAGCCATGAGAATTAATATCACAGCTCAGATGCGTCTTTTAGGTGTTGAGTTACAGAATTCGTGGACAAGATTTACGGTCGTTTGCCTTTTTCCCCAACTACTAAGTTGGGATCACCGTTCTCCAGTGTCTACATGGTGTGAATATAAATTAATCTAAACCGACGCTAGGATTATTGGTGACACCTGAAATTAGTTCGTGGAGTACCTGTACTTAAGATCTTCATGATGTTTGGCTATGCATCCTCCTGGTCTAGTAAAACCTGAGATCATTACCTCGCTATCACAAACGAGACAAAATCACTTCATCACATACAAAAACTATACACACACCCTTGAGGTTGCTTTAGTCTCCTCACAACCAGTTTTGTCGGCCTATTCGAACAGACTCCTGAACACCGGAAACAGTGATTTCACCGTGGAGATGAGTTAATGTACAGGAGACTGTTCCCTCGTAGTTAGAAATTCTGCAACAGGCTTATTTTGTAAAAATGTTGGTAAGATATTTCCCGGTTTTTCATCGTACTCCCCACCAAGATAAAACCGCTTGATCTGTCTGCTCTGTACTTTCTACTTACTTCCTAAGTAAATATGTCTTCTAGGGACCTTAGCCAATTTTCGGCAGTTGATTTCACTTGATCACTCTGCTCAACTTTTTTTCACAGGCACCTCTTTCACTGAAAGCTGAAACAGTTGAAATTCATTGAGAACCAGGTTTGGAGTGTTTGAAAAGTAGTTCAGTTGTTCCACATCACTCACTCGGCGGGCATCCTGTGTCACTCAAACAGGATGAGTGGGAGTGTCGTTTTGTACCAACTTACTCTAAAGTTTACCTTTCTTGATTCACATAGCCGGACTATCATTTCATTGATTTGGGAACTAATACCAGTCGTGGTTTACGACTTATAAGTAATAAACTAAAGATATCAGAAGTCACAGAAAGTGGTAGCTATAATCTTCTGTGTTGCTGGTTGAGTTCGTTACTTTTTGGCGGTGTCGAATCATACCATCTCTGTTGTATTGGTTCATGATTAGATAGCTATTCCCGACAGTTAGATCTTAACATGAGTACATATGTGGTGCTTGCCTGCTAACTTTTACTTCTGTTGCGGAACCGCTGATTAGCAAGACGCTATTCCTTACAATCTTCATCTAATGTCCAGCAATACTGTTGTAATATCATATATGAACGCTTACCCACTTTCGCTTGTGAGTAATGATCAAGTTGCCCGATCGTCTCGAGAGGAGACACAGTTATTGTCCGTTAACTCCAATCGATGGCACCTCGACAAGAACTTCTCTGCAAGTTGAAGTCACAGAAGTCACTGACTTATTGAGCGGTATTTGATTACTGATGAGTAGTAGGGCATTTTGATTTTCATATAGATTGAAAATCATCCACAACTGATCACAGCTGTTACATTCCCATAGACTTCCCAGCCGGTCCCTTTCGAAACGAAGCACCAGACTCGAGTTTTGCTCTCATATGTTATAACATTCAAACGTTGGCGTCTTCTAGGGACTAGCTGATTATAGGTATTATGGAACCGGTCAGTTGATGATATATTGACTTTTACTAATGTGGATCACTTTGGTTCATTGTTTAATCTTCTCACCCGAAAGTTATACTTATATCACGTAAATGAAATGCACAACAGTTTAACTGTCATAGGTGTACTAGTCATTAGGCGTACGGAAAGACTGTAACAATGTTCAGTTGGTCGATCACTACCTTCAATCCTCCAGCTTAACTCCGACTTCGTACAAACACGAATTGATGAAAATCCGGTCTCTCGGAGGCCCAATCAGTTGCAGGCAGAACAAGACCCACGAAGAATAACTGTGCCAACGAACAGCACTCCCGGAAGATTCATAGACTTTTGCTACACTATGAACCAGTGGCACAGTTCAACGCAAACGGCTGGTAAACTAAATCTCTCTGTGTATGTATTGCAAAGGGGCAAGTGATATCAACCGTAACTTGAAGGCTGTCCTATCCCGTACGAACGCGGTCGGTTCAAACCACGGAGCAACCAGTTCAACAGACTCTCGAACTGTTCTGGCCTTCGCTTCATGCACTAATTCATTTTCTGTGGCAATGATATTTATGCAGGATAAATAGCTAGACCGCTAACTCAAAAATATTTTGAACGTGCCGCGGGATGATTAAATTAACCCATGATGCCAAAATATTGTTCTGGTGAGTTTGGTGCTTGAAGTCCAACATCAGTTATTTTAAACGTCTCATGATAATGGGCGGAAAATTGATCCATTTGTCTTAATCAATCGGAAATGGAAACTACGGGCTTTGAAAGGAGCTATGCTGATCCGAAACTCCACCTGGCTTTGTGTGCACAGAGTGAACGAGTAAGTTCATCGGACTGTCTTGTTCGTGATGACACATTTGAGTGTCTACCTACTGTTTGTCTTTATACGTGCTATATATATATATATATATATATACCCGTTTTATGTTTCATATTTGAGATTGACAGAGGTGAACGAAATGTTAACAGATTGCAGCGTAAGTCTTTTCCTGCTGCGGTAATATACCAATTCCGTTGAGTGGGAATCAGGCATCTCTTAGTGAGTGTCAATAATTGACTTCCAGCACCGACCGTATTTTGTACTGAGTGGTAGATTGAGAGAGGCAAAGCAAAGAGGAAACCGACTATAGGTTTATACGCATTTGAACACTTATTTGCTTTAGACTGTGCCCTTATCTAGAACAACAATAAACCAGTCACAAGTACCGAATAAACTGAGCTATTGTTCCCCCTAAACAGTTTTGCAAAAAGCGTGGCGACATGAGTCGTGTTGCACAATCGATCCGGTCTGCGCACACACAAACACAATGGGCACGTGACTGTTTGTTTGGCCACGGGTTCGATATTGGACTACCAACCACTTAGACAAAACACCAAGCAACCTGAATATTGTGTTTGGTTACCAGGGCCTTTGAACAAAAGGACTTCAAATCTTGCTCTTGGAACACCCCTTCAGACAAAGTTTTGACCGACCATTCTGCTTGATTTGAGAAGCAGTTGCTTGTAGGGTAATTAGTTGTTGGGCTAAACAGTATGTGCATCAGAAGTCCAGTTGACCAGGCCGGGGATGGGTGGGATTCTCAAACATGATTGAATAATAAACCCTACCTGAAGCTTCAAATGAGTTCTGTTAAGTCCAAACTATCCTTCGTGCCTCCTTGTCCTTTGAGTGCACCACCATCAATACACTCATGTGAATACAACTAGACAATAGCGAAACATCAGTGGGATTTCACTTAGAAAAGGACGAAGAAAGGTTCTGCTACGTTGCTACAGTTTGACTAACAACATTCACGTTCAATATATTCTAAAGGTCCGGTGCAATCGGTTGAACAGATAATTCTGTTTATATTGAAAACCAGAGTGATGTCTTTATACATTCTTCCATGTTCGATAACTTGTTTTTGATCATACTTACAAACTAGGCAGACTTATTCCCAGAACACACAAAGTCACAACGCTTGAGGAGCTTAACGAGAAACTTTGAATCGACAGATGAGGTGAATATTTTGACATGCCGTGACACAGGCATGATACATGCTGTCCAAGCATTTCATAAAGCTTACTCTGAATCTACAGTAGATGTGGTCCTTAATGTTACGAAATGAATAACCATAGCAGCCAAATGAGTGTGGTTAAAAATTGCAAATCGTCGTGTCTTAACCCGATGCTTTCCTGGCCTCTATTTTTAGAATGACTTATCATGTAATTTATTGTTTGAATTTATTGAATATGGGTATTCAGGGTTAACGAAACTGTTGTAAGCAATTGTGGCCTTATACCCAATTGAAAATGGCCAAAAGGTAGTTTGTACTCATATGGCCGAATGCCCCGTGGTAAGAGTGTTGCAATCCAGGTAAGGGGCCAACTACTCTGCAGACAAGCGCTTCTACTGTGGAGACCTTAATGACTGTCCAGAAGCCGCCTATCATTTCGGTTTGGAATGAATAGAAAACTAAATCTTAACCACGTTTTCTTTGGTGGGTCAACATTTTCGAAAATTTCTAAATTAATCTATTCACTGTCAAGACTAAACTTATACAAACCGGAGTTAAAAACCTTCTCTTGGTTACTAGACTAAGAAACATTTGTTATTTGAAGAGCGATTGTAAACAGTACTTTAGTTATCATATGTCTATTTATACGGACTGTGGTATGAAGATGTTCTCGTTTTATTTTGATTGTTTTGTACACTTATTCAGCTGTACCAAGAAGCATTTTAGCATTTCCAATCCACGTCACTTTGTTTTAACTCACCTAGAATCAGCTTCACTACCTACACATTTTCCATTTGAAATTTTCATATATACAAAATACCTTCTGCTTCGGAATATACGTACCATATATCGTACCATTACAATCAAGTAGCGTCACAAATCACCTTAAATGGATTTTCTAAATGTATACCACTGCTAAAAATACAATAGGCGGTTCATACATGTTAGGAAATATTTAGGATTTTTTCGCTAACATGTTATTCGACGGATAACACCCGTCTGGATCAATAGGGATTGATAACTTAAAAGATCAGTATATGACTGTTTGAGAATAACGAATCAGGAAGGGTGATGTCAAATTCATTTAGTGGGTTAATGAATTGTAGGAGGAACTTTGATTTTACGAAGAATTTTCCAGATACACACAACTGACTAATGTTATACTAACCTAAATCCCGGAGCCTTCACTACTGATTCAAACCATGCTCAGCTGGTTCAATGATGACAGTAACTTCAACCTAACTGAGAAGTTCTGATCACGGGGTTATCGACTGGGTAGAACAGAGTGATTCTGTTCATTCTTCTTTCGATATGATCGGGCAAGCTGAACACTGTTCATACAACGTTGTGGTTGGGTGTTTAAACCTGATTATTCGGTCATGCCCATTGCGAGATGATTACTGACGTTGTAGTTAACACACTAGTCTCACAAGCATGCGGATCAGAGTATGCACTCTGATCCGGACAAGAATAAACACTACTGACGAGCTCTAATAAGAACGAAACTCGAGTCTTGTGATTTCTTTCGAAAATAACTAGCCGAAATGCTTATATGAATGCGACAGCTGCGATCGAGTATGGATGGTGTTCAGTGTTGAAATAACGTTATACTATTGTCTGTGTTTGGCCTCGTTTATTTTGACTGACCTCCTATTCCTTACCTGCTAGGTCTGCCCTTTTTCTTCTGGAATCCATAACTTATTTTATAATCCGTATATACATAAGTATATATATATATACCTATATAATTCTATGTATTTCGGGCTGAACAGTTTTATTTTGGATGTAAAATAGACTTACGTTTTTCTCTCCCACAATTAACGTACACCAGTTACAGCTTGGTGAGAAATGACGAGTAAATTGGTTAGCAAAAACCTTACCTTCAATTCAGTATTGCGTACTTAACTTGTGTACACATTGACAAAAAGGAGTCGAGTTGACACTAATTGTCTCTTGGATGTACTTTTTTACCTTTGTCAAAGTAGGTATTTCGTTTCTAACTTGCAAATGATTCTAAACCTACAGACCGCACTGATATATGGTAGTGCGATTTTGCTCAAACACTGGTCTATACAACGGTTGGAAAGTTCACCAGCGCAAACAACTAACTATGCGGCATGGCTGCAAGAGTTAGCTGAATTACAGCAGAAAAACATGTAGTTATCATAAATAACCTGTCATGCCAAGGACACGACTGTTCAGGTTGGTCATAAGTCGCAGCATGTTCACCAGCTTACTGGCACCTAGTGTTCAGTTTTCGGTCCCCGTGGCTTTGTTTAATACCAAAGAATCATAAAAACGGCAAATATGCAATACACAAAATAGCATATATTTTTATTCTGTATAGAAAGGAGCAAATCATTTCAAAAATTATAGCTGGACTCTCTTTTTGAATTGGATCAGAGGTTGGAATAACTGCACTTTACCAAGTCAGCAGTTCAGTCACTGGGAGGCATTTCTTGTCACATGAGAATTTTTTACAGCCTAGTTATCTTGTCTAAAAACCGGTCAGAGACCGTTGATTAAATGATAACCGGAAACTGATGAATGACTCCCGGAGATAGGGTGGGCATGTTGATGAGATTGTTGGGAATGGTGGATTTGATTGTTAGAATACCCGTATCCCGGGTCACTTACAGCATAGGATTGTGGGTTGAACTGAGTGGGGTAGCTAGGCACAGTTGAGGACATAAGAAAATAGTCATTTGCAATCGAAGGCACGAAGGTCAGTTCATTTATGGACGAGTGGTATCCGCTAGTATTTGAACAATGAAGATCATACGTCGAGAACTGTTTAGATGGGCTTTGATAATGTAATCTTGAATAGGAATTAGGGGCATTGACATCGATACTGGTAATGGAATTGATAGGGGGAGCATGACTGCCGTTTATCACAGACGAAGAATGAATTACATAGTCAGTATCATCAGGAAGACCACACTTTATTCTATCGTCGAAACAAGGTTGACTTCTGTTCACCATCAAGTTCTGATCGTCAAGTAACGGTGGACTTGGATCGTATGAGGCTGAATCAATGACACTGAGAGAAATTGGTCGTGGAGGTTGGGATCTTGTGCGCGTGGATACTCGAGTAGTATCAGGTATAGTTGACGATCCGGACCAAGTTGACATCTTGTCTAGCGAAGAACGTTGCTGCATTTGCATCAGTGCCCGGGGACTGACTTGCAACGTGGTGGCGACGAGATTTGAGGTGTTTTGTGACAATCCGTCTGTCAGTGTACAGGCCAACTCTAATGCAGATGGGGGTTCGGACTGCGTTAGTATATCTGACAAGGACCGGATGTAGTTTTTAGCCAACCGCAATGTCTCAATCTTGCTCAAGCGTTGGGTAGCTGAAAAAGTAGGAATATGACGCCGAAGCAGCTCCAGCGCATGATTCAAACCGTGCATGCGGCCTCGTTCTCTAGCATTGGCTCGTACACGGCGATGTTTCAGTCTCACCTCACGTTCTCTGGTCAGTGGTTTCTTTTTCGGTCCTCGCTTTTTAGGTTGCCTTGTAATTTGGTTCATAGGTTTGACACAAGTCTCAACAAGGGAGGCATTCGGTTTGCGTTTCCTGTTCGATTTGGGCACAACTGCTTGGTTCATTGTTTCCAAATGGGGAGACTCTAGTGACACATCTGTTAAAAAACACAGAAATAAAAATTCATGAGGAACAGTCAGGTTAATCATCTTTCAAAGTGTAACTGGGATTGCAGTACAAATAACTTGAAGTTGATTTGAAAACAACACCAGCGGCCCATCGTCTGTATCCAATTCGCGACGTAACGGTAGACAACTGTGGGACATACACAAGCAACCTGTGTTTTTCCTACTCTGATGAGGTCATCAACTTCACCGAACGATGTTTTTCAGTGAGGCCAGATGGTGTGGCCAGCTTACTTCAAGGGAATAGACAATAATTTTCCCAACTTAGGGTACATCATTAACACTTTTCCTCGATTCGATATTAATTTGTGATGACTCGAAGAGATGATCTTATGTTGAATTATACTCATCGAGTATTTCACTCTAAAGGAATGACACTGAAGTACCACCAAGACATATGAGCGAACGTCAGTGGACTACGGTGGCTGGAGTAGAATGACATGACAGGGCTAATAGATGTGTCGAAGGAGTAGTATGCATTGTTTTGCGATCAGTAATCATCATCGACATTCGATTAGAAGCCCTGTCGATGCAGACTCTCACACAGTCTCGAGACTCTATGCCTTTTCCAATCTAAGATGTTTC
>LUCH01001096.1:123087-143591 GCA_013368495.1 Paragonimus heterotremus
TTAGTTTTGACCATCCACTGGTCATGATGCAATACCGGAGAAATTCCTGAGTTGTTTTTAGTTGATCTAGAGCTAGGAACAAACCAAACGAAATGCTCTCGGTATATTTTGAGGTGGAATAGATAAAAACACTTCTTTTGTTTTTGACAGAGCTACTCATTAGTGCTGATCATGATTTATACTCCAGTCTGTGGCAATGCAAGACAAATATGCCAGACTAGAGTCCATTTACTCCTATCATTAACGTAATGAAAACTTAAGGTCTAAACTTTCAACCACAGTTTCTTATGCGCAATGTTCACGTTGTCTGGCTATCACGGAAGGGGATGTAGTAATTTTCTTTGTAGCCCAAATGGTCTCTCAATTAGGTTTAAATGCCATATCTGGTTAAAAGTAGAATAACCATAGACTGTACTATTTGGACAAGTCATTTTACCCACATTGTGACTTCATTACTCACTGTTCACTGCAAGAATATATCAGGCAGGGCTTTTCTGCACACATGGCGCATTCATCAACAGTCAAAACAGGGGTAAACATAGACTTTGGCACAGTGGTAAGTAACTCAATTCATGATTAAAACAAAATACACAAATCTAGGATTTCCGTACAATATTCACTGCACGAATAAATGTATAACGATTGGTTGACTATGATTGCTTTGTATTAACAAAAAGATACACATACGATTACCACATACGTTGTTTCACTCAAGACTATGCAGATAAATCGCAAAAATACAACAAGCTTCAAACGTTTATTGGATCTATACGGTTGGATGGGTAGGAGTAAAACTTTTAGATATTAGGTTCAATAATGAAACTTGGTTACACTCACGAAACAAATTAGCTGCGTTTGTTCTACCCAACAGTGACCGAGTTATTGGTTTCATTGACTGAACTAGGAATGAGCAACTTGCTCCCAGTATACACAGACAAGTGTCAGAATTTCATCCTTCAATAGAGTTTTATCGTCAGGGTGAAATGGGCACTTACTGTGTCTCCTCATACGGTGATCAGGTAATCTGAACATTGTTTACTAATTGTTGTGGCTAAACTTTTAGTAGTGATCTTTTAGTCACACTTAGTATGAGGCCATCGATGTAGCGGTCAACGCACTTGTATGGTGATCATATGGATCAGATTGGAGAAATGCACTACTGATGAGCCACATAAGCTGAAGTCTAAAGGGTATACCTAAATGGTATGGTTGATTATGAAGGCGCCCATCTAGTATGAGTTGTGCGTATATTACAGTTGTTTTGTCGGTTCATCCCCATGACACATCATTCACACAGGAGTGCATGGTCAAGGGGGAGGGGGGACGATCCGATTTAGCAATCGGTTGCGACTGATGAGAGTAAACGAAGTGTTAACATATCACAACATGGGTCTTCTTACTGCATTGATGAAGTTATTAAAGGGAACTCAGTGTTTCAAATCGGTCTCTAGATGAACTGGCTGATTTGCTAGTCGTTTGGAATAGGGTAGGGGGGTGATTCACTTGCTTGCTTTTGACCCATCTGCATAATATCCGTTGATGAACATTGTCCAACTCACGAACAGTTTGTCTTCGCACTCACCCAACTTTGAAATGAGCTCATGTCCGTTAGACCGAACAGTATTTTTTCTCACGTTAGTCATAAAACAAAATCAGCGATGTGATTCAAACTCGTTACGATCAAGCAACAAATAAAATGGTTCTTATTGATCTGATCGTAAGATGAGGAATAAACTTTTGTTCTGATGTGTTTGCACTTCAGATTCACGTGGTCTTAGGCGATGTAAACTGAGCGATTTGGACAAACATGACCGACAGTATAGAAAAAAAACTAGCAAACAAAGCTTATGGAGTATTTTATTTGTGGTAGACTGAGAGGCCACCAGCGAAGTTACTTTTTACTGAATGTGCTTCGTTGCCGTATATGTGTTTCTTGCTATCGATATATAAGGTTGAATATAACGATCCCGTGACTGTAACTACAAACTAGAATATTCCAGGTGGGCACAGATGCCTAACCATCAAATTCATCTCACTATTCATCGTGCTAAATTCTGCTACTTGATCAAGTTTCTCCCATAAACGCTTCAATTAACGATTGTAATTGGATTCATCTAAAATTCAGTTTTTAATATGTATGATCATCCTGAGACAATTTCAGCATCGCGTGCCTCAGGTAGAATAGCAGTTTACTTTACATAGAACCAAGTCTTTGTTGACAGTCATTTACAGCTACGAAGAACTAACTGAAGTTGCTGTACTGGTCAATTAGTAGGATAGACCTGTGATGATCAATAACAAACAGTTGCGAGAGTCAGTTGTGGACACAGTCTACTTGCCTTCAAGATGCATGAGAATTGGGCGATTCTTTTTCAAACCTAATCAATCAATGTAAAATCAACCTGCGCTGATCCGATCTCGTGATTAAACTTTGTAGAAACAATCTGCATACTGATCTTTCTCATCCTCACCCACCCTCATACATACGAGACTCGGAATTTCACCACCTCCAAATGACAGCCCGATCCTCGAGCCAAAGAGCAGTCTGTCAGTGTCGCCTTCGTTATCCTCATACTGCCCATTTGTTCCCTTGGATCCCTGGTTCTAACGACACATACAGCTGAAGACACTGAATGCCTATCCTATTTGCATACGCATTTTGAAAACTGACGAACAGATGGCCAATAATAATTTGTGAGTATTTCGTTTGGTTGACCAAACGTCCTGAATCTCCGAGTTCGTTCAGCATACTAGACACTACGAAGCCGAGACATTCGTTCTACTCTGGTGACTGCCAATTACTACAGTGAACTCAAATTGCTACTTGAAAAGTGTCCACAATGAGACAGGGAGAAGCACCACAAGGTAACGATGCTTTAACTAGGGCCGGATGTCAGCGGTACGTCCTGAGCTTGCCTTGCCACATCAGAGTCTTGAGAATGCTTGCAACGCTTGCGGTAAACAGGTCATGTTTTGCGTACAGTTAAAACCAACTTCGTTTCCTGATTCTTAACTTCTAGCCACCGGTTCGCTTTCTCGTCTTTCTTATTTTCCCTAACGCGCAAAATATGCAGCATAGAGTACACGGGGTAACCGACTAAAATTTGACATCATCCCATACCAATTATTTGAGACATTTAGTGGGTCTCGTACAAAAAGGGAAACAGATGGGCGCCAAGTTTAACTCTTGTCTCTTGTTCGGTTTATTGGCCTGATTTATTCCATTATTTACCTCCAACTTCCACCAAATTTGGACCACGTTTTCTTGTGACACATGACAGCAGGCACACAGTGACATCGTCATTAGCCTGTTTTGACAATAGCCAATCGTACAATGACCACGTTGAGTAGACACTTTTTTTAAAGAAGGCGATAACTACTGTTTGTCAGATGAGTTTGGCTCATTTGGTTCACGGAAGACACGCGTACCTACCGTGATCTTAGATTAGAATAGTTTTTACTGGTTTTTGTCCACAAACTACTGTTCCCAAGTTAATCCACATTCGAATAAGAAAACTGACGAGCGGACAGATCAGTCTTGATAAAGTGACGATTGACCATTGATGCAGTGCGCTGCTAACATGCATCTCCGTCATCTGTCTTCTCAACCCCCTGCCCACCCCGTCACCTTTCGTTCAACAGTTCATCAGACATCCTTTACCGTTTAGATGTGGATCTCTAGTCCATCGTTCTGATTAATCTCTTTATGCACATGCCAGGTGTGAGTAGTGTCTCTCTACCTGAAGGGGAGACTTTTGTGATTTGTCCCCTTTCATGATTCTCTTTACACAACCGCCTCCCAACCCCCTTCCTTCAAGTATACGCACGCACGCCTACGGCGCGTCAGCATAATTCGTCTCAATCACGCAGCATGTGTTTGGTGTACTCTATTCACGCCTGAATCAGTCACCCACCCACAGTGAGTTTAGGATGAAAGATGCAGGATTCAGGTTCTTCATCGGGCATAAAGATCATTCAGGCAGAAATCGTGTCAGCATCAATGGGTTCTTTGTTGAGTCGTATTGCTCGATGTGTCACTGTGACCTGCGCTACCGGAAGAAGGAAAGGTAGACTCAACAGCGGCCGAGGAGAACCACGGCACATCGCTTTTTTCCCCGTGTGTAGAATTGGCGCTTGAAGGTGATTTACTGTGGTTTGCGTCAATTAATCTCACCACGTTCAGATCATAGTGACGTTATTAGCAATATTATGATGACAAGTGTTCAGTCATTTCGTCCAGAAAACTTGACGTTCTGGCTTTCAAAGATGGATTCCACTCACACCCACACACTGAGCCGAGACTACGGAGCAAGCCGTTAGGCCGACTATAAAATCCAGCCTGTTTTGTTACAATGTGGAGGACATCGAAGTTAGTTGACGAACGATTGCATGGACCATTGTTTGTTCGACTAGTTTTTTGCCTGATTTCCGGGCTCAAAACCCATCACATCTAGCTTCTGGCAGCTACGCGTTGTATTTGAACTGGCTCAAATGTACACAAAGATAACACACAGGGAATAGACAATAAAACCCCGGAAGTTTCTATGCTGACTAGAATTCCCGTCTATTGACCATGGCCAAATTGACTGGGCTTGGCAACCCGAACTATTGGGTCTAAACGCCGATCTCAGAATAGCACTTTGTTAATGTGATCTAGACCAAACCTCCCAAGAGGTGGGGTGAGCACTATGCGAGAATACGGGCAAAAGCCAAATAAAGCACATGAGGAAGAGAAGGGACCGATATGCCAGGAATGTCACGTCCAAACTGCAGGGCGAATAACTCCTCGCTGTTGACAAGTCTGTTTGGTGTATTTTGATTGTTTGAACAAGGGTTACAGGCAAATGACACAGGTGGGGCTTTCGGCTCTAACTTCATCAACAGAAACTTGGTGACATCTACAAAACCCATTTTATACTCAAGACAACCATAAGTTCAGCTGAATTTGTGCTGTGTCTCAGTGACTGACTGCCAGAGACCCACCTTCCATTAGGGTCCATTCCTTTTGTATTCTTTAGACAAGGACTGCAGAAATATGTTTTCAAACAGTTTAACTATTCTGTTGTCCCACGAGTAGTCACATGTTGTGTGGTTCAGTTTATTTCCAGCATTTGACAAACATAAAAAGGTGAGGTAGTTTACAGTGGTATAATCAGAATCGTAGTATAAGTGCTAACAAATGAATAACTTAAATAAGACTCAGTTATGAAAATTCAGGGATCTGGCTGGATTCGAATCAGCGACGAAAACACCATAGCAGAACGCGGCAAGCGCTCTACCAACTAAGCTACGAAACCACACCAGGAGCTGGGAAATGTCACACTTCGAGAAATCCTGCTAGGCATTCGATCCCTTGGCTCATTTGTTAGATTCCATATGAGACAATGGGACGAGTGGGTAACCGAGTCCAAATAGGAAATGTTCGAGCTCCTAGCGTGACTTCGTAGTTTAGTTGGTAGAGGGCTTGCGCGTTTAGTCATGATGTTTCTGTCACTGGTTCAAATCCAGCAGGAACCCTGACTTTTTACAATTGGGTCTTATATAAAATCATAAATAGGCCAAACTACCCACTAGTAAAACGATGAACTGTCGGTAAAATCTAGGAGAACGTACGGCGTAGCGTGGAACAAAGTTACCGATTCCCATGTTGCCATCTAAATCGAGATAGCAAAATACTGTTCAAAGTGGGCGACTGATTTGATGTTAGGATAAAGCCAATCATGTGAAGTAAAAGTTTGCCAGATAGACTCTAAAAACACTTTTTAATGTGGATCCCATACAGCTGCAGATTAGCTTTATCGCTAGTCCAGAAGATAGCAAAATGAATCCGGTGCCTGTAAGCCGAGACGTGGGGCAGCAACTAATGAACAATAATCACATGTCTAAAATTCACCGTGGACGAGGCAAAGCTAGTAAGCACAACTTTACTAAATGATGCGGTAACTGGTTTTCTGAATCAATACTAGAAGTGTATGCTCATGGAATAGACAACTTGGGACCGCGATATCTAGGATTGCCTAGTCGACCAGTACATCTTTGCGACTGTGCGAAGTAAATTTGGGGAAAGTCCGGTTGACGTTTGAAATCCATCTGGTAGTACACGGATGCGTTAAAACCATTGAGTACATAAGTTATTCTGATTTACATTCGTTAACCACAGAGTTATTTAAGAAAACCTAACGGTGTTTGTTTTGCCTAACTTTCTACGTTACAGTCACACTTTAATGTTATAGGTGATGGAAGTATTCTATTTTAAAAAATGCGTATGTTGAATAGATAAGTGTAAGCTGCTTTGTAACCGGTAGAGCAAGTAAGTTGAAATGCGGTTGCTGAAGGACCGAGAATAGGAGACACGACGGAGGCTGGTTCGAACACCAGTCCATGTGTACCTAACCGATGTGTTCAAACAGGACGAATCCGGCTGTGGGTTTTTAACAACAAAGTATATTAGTAGCTATTATTTTAGTTATTGTCTTCACCCTAATGTATATTTGACTTTTTCGATCAAATGAAGTAATTTTCTGAGACTTGGGTCACCATAACTGTCCTACCCCATCCCTTTAACTCTAACCCACTATGCATTGTTTTGAGTAGACCCTATGACCCTACACGACATGCTGTCGTGTACATGCAATCTATGCCATGTGATTAAGAAACGTCTAACGTCCGGTCATTTCATCGAACGTCTCCGATAGTCGATCAACATGTGATGATGATTTTACCTTGCGACAAGACAATCATCATGTTGAGAAATCGGAAAGGTCGTGTTCTGTTACACGCAAACTGGACGTGAACTCAGGTCAAACTGTGTTCGCGTGATTATTCAAACTACAAACATGGTCCGTTTATCGTTAGCGTATGACTCAGTCAAACTAGAGTAATAGAAATTTCTCAGCAAGTCCTACTGAGCAGTAGATCTGGATGCTCAGAGGGAGGTGGGGATGGTTTGTGGCAAGTGAAGATGAAGGTTGTTATTACGTCCAGGCTTTTGAGTATAGGATGCAGCTGACATGACCGAATTCGTGTGGTGTTTAACCACGAGTCTGAATCAGCATAATTGATGACGTGGCTGAAGGGAAATAGGAATACAATCGAGTTGGAACTCATCTATGGTCAGCAAAGTATTTCACGTTAAAATGCGAATGTCGACTGTTATCATCACAGGGCTGATCGGTGGTAACACTCTTGACTAGGTTTAGGGACTATACTCAGACTTTTCACAATCGGGTCATATACCGCCCACATGTGGTCGAGGTGTCTGCACTGAACACTCAGATTTGGCATCATGCGGGTGACACCTCAGCGTTGTCTGACGGTATTAAACCGTCAATGAAGCTGCTATCCGTTATCCTTAGATGAGAACGATTTCACCGATCAGGACTTCCTAGTCAGTCTTAAGGTTACGTCCGTTCATATGCAGATGAGAAACTTAATGCACAGAAAAGCAGAGTAGAGAGGAATCCGTTTAAAATGACGAAATTCAATATCCGCAGTAATCCCAGACTATATAGCCTATGGCGATCCTGCTGCAAAGTTTATACCCGGTTACCTGAACCCACATAATGTATGGTTTGTTGCAGCTCATGTTGGATAAGTTCTCATGACCTATGATGGTAAAGCAAAACGATACATTCCAAGTGAGTCAACGGGATTACAGACTGACTGGGTTCAACTCTCCAGGTGAGAGAACAGTGCCAGTGGATGATCATGTGAACTCATGAGCCCTTGTTAACATCGCTTACTGGAATTAACGAAGGGATCCTTTTGGGGCTTTACTGAGATCGCCCTTCCCTTCACGTCTGGTCAAAAGATTGCTTATGATATAAAACTGACGGATAAATGTGTTTATTAGTGATCTTCGTTTTAATGTATACTTATTTTCAGCCATTTTGAAGTAAAAACATTTATTTAAAAAAATTAGACAGGTGTTAAACACATGTCAAAAAGCACTTTGCTTGCTAGCACTCCAATGTGCCATAGCATACCTTTTATGTGTGATCAATCAAATGTTAGACAAATCCGATTCCAAATGAAAAGTGTTCCTGAGTAAGTGGCCTTCGCAGAATTGTATACGTTGTCAATATATGTGTACTCATAAGACCAAACATCCCTCAAAACCGAAATTCCAAGATGAAAATGAACGGCACCTACTCGTGAACGAAACACAGGATCTACCATCTGACTCCTTACAGTGCTAATGCTACTCTGCCTGTCTCAGTTTCCCCGCTCCCAGGCCATTGAGGACGCGCGGATAGTGATGATACGTTGCACCATCCATATGATTGAAACTGAACCACACAATCAGGCAAATTGTTCATCGATATCAGTGCTTTGATAACTGACTATCAGCCACTATTAAGCATAGTCAGCCCTAGTGAGTTTTCGGTATGTAAAGATAACGACTACCCCGACGACGGATATTGACGGTCAGCCCAGCTGTGCAACCGTTGTCACAATTGAAAACTGTCAACTCAAACAGCGTCGGCTGGAAAGAAGCTGAAATGACCATCACAGCCTTGAACAACAGTCGTAATAGTTTTGGTTGCCCATTTCGAAATGACCATGGTCAACCCCAAATCGACTTTATCTCGTTCCGGTACTAATTTGAACACTCTTCATGTTTACCTTCAACAACTTTGAGATTCACCGCCGAATGACCTCCATCTAAACACAGTTGTTCTATAGAAACAGTGCAGCATGAGACTGATCGGTAGTCAGTTATCGAAGCATGACCAATGATGTTGTACGATGTACAGTGTAGCCAGTGAACAGTGGAACGTAAATGGAAAATTACAAGCATTGTTCAACTTCTGGCAGACTACAAACCGGAGGAGACGAACGAATAATTGCATATGCGTTGTGCATAATTCGCTAGCACAGAGTATGGCGTTGGAGTTCAGATAACGAATGTGGAGCAGCATCGGTTGCCTAAAATGAAGTTCGTGTTCCTCTTTGTTTGTATTCACATGCTTCCTAAAGGACTTTTAGCAATATACAACTTCGTAAGAAAAGCGGTTTATGCAGTCAAAACACTGACAATTTGTTTGAGTCAACTTCGTCCATGGGATCGATATACCTAGATTTTCTTTTTTGATGTCTCGGTGTGGACACGTGGGCGAAAAAAACAGAGTTAGCCGACTCGTACCTACTGAATTAACCATGACGATATGGTTGTATGATAAATCTATTCAAGATGTTAGACCGGTGCTCAATCTGTTTTTATGTCATTCACTTCTTTGTTGGAATTTCTGTAGTTTTGGAGAATTTGTTCTTTGCATACTACCTGCTGGTTGTAATTTCACCTAGTCAGCTTACTTCAACAAGCAATAACGGTGAAAATCATGAGTGTTCCCTATGTCACAGTACATTAATTGAACTCCAAAAGCCAACCACTCTGCCTACGTTTGTCGGTTTTTCATAAACACTGTACTCATCGGAGATTTAGCTGGCACAAAATGAGTACTACTCAAATTTGTATACAGCCGTCGCGTTACTGTAGACATCTGAGTCAGCTACTTTGAGTAGAAACATTGATTTCGCTAGTTTTACACCATCTACCGCTCTTCACTAACTCTAGTCTAGTAGCTTTTTCCCGAGAAAGAGGCCGGAACTTTTGGGTGACTACCAGAGTTGTATTCAAATGTGAGTAGTACTCCAGTTGTGTGTCATTCAACAACAGTTTCACGTATTATGCTAATTCTCATTTAACAACTCATAAACAAAAAAACACTTCAATGGTCTTCACTGAACACTTTTTTCTCGATTACTAACTGTTTATTTCAAAAAGAATGATCAAGAGGTATCAGTTGTGTGATGTTTGTTGCCATATGAAAGATATATTGGTGGCATTATGGATAATCATTGCTGATCACGCTCAGGATTCAGCACCATTGTTTGTAACAATGAACTGGACAAATCAACACATCAGAATGATATATTGGAAGAGTGAAACTGGGTTGAGCTATCCATTCCAGAAATTTTAGTCCACTGAAATAGCGACGACGTGTTCACACAGTCAGTCTACAAGAAACCAACACTTACTAGCCAGTACATGCAGTTCTACACTTTTTGTCTCAAAACGTACAACCAGGCCTGGTGTACACTTTACTTTCGTGTTCATTATTGATAACTTATCAGAAGACATTGGTTGCATTTATTTCATCCTCAAAGAAAACGACTGTCAATGACTGTTTATTAAGAAAGACGAAAAACAAAAGCTTAATGACGTTTGTTCAGTAACAATGCCAAAAACAAACGTTGTCTTATAAATGCCGTTTATGGACAGTATGTTTGCTACAACACCGACTAGATACAGCCACTTCAAGAAAGTTGTTTGATTTCGCGCGGTGTAGTTAAAAATATAACTGTCGATGTAACTAAACAAACAGAACCAAAGTGGTTAAGTCATGCATTTAATAGTTCTTTATATGGTTGCGGTGATGGTACTCAAATAAATGTAAACTATTCGATGTGGTCGCAGATTTCAAGTGTCACCCTGAATACGTCAAACGTCATAACAGTCTGAAAGTAATCCTTTTCAATGACTAGACACATATTTGAGACAGACAAGAAGATGGGCATCACCAACATAATCAGCGCTTTGTGTCACACCAGAGGGATATGTATCCTACAGTTTGATGAGATTTTAGCGATCACTCATATCCTTTCGTGTTTACTGTGTCCAAAAATAGTTTGTATTGACGATCCGATTGCCCTGGTAACTCAACAAAGTGCGACAATGAACAGTTGTTGATTGTCTCTACGTTCATAATAATCGTAATCATCTCCGTCTCCCGTTTGGTCCGTTTCCAGTATAACCTGACTGCATGTACACGTGTGCCAGACTGTACGAAATGGTGATCGCGAAAACACCCTACGTTTCACACCCGATATGTTTTCAAAATTCATAAAGAGAGCTAGTCGTTTTAGTCGTGCGTTTAAAATTTAAAAAGTGTCAATCACTGGAGTGAGGAAGAAGTAACACACACTTACCATTATCGACCGGACAGTGGACATGTTGGATCCCTAAATTTTTCATTCCTCCGGTAGATTCATTTGTATCCAAGCTCAACAATGTGTTCGTCGATTTCATAAGTCCGCATGTTGAGTTAGTGGCATCAAAACTGTGGTTTCCCACACTATTCTGTGCCGGTATAAACAAGGAATTTGTGAATGAAGGAATTCGATTAAGTCGAGTTTCCATGCCACTGGTCTATCACGAAATGTTATGGTTAGTAAACGTCCTGACGATGCAGGCAAAGTGACTAGGCTGAGTACTGCTTTGCAAATCTCGTGGTAAAGCTGGACAGTTGCGACAGTCAGGTCAACGGCCACACAAACAGGACTGAGCCAATAACATTTCAGGTATGTATGTTAGACCAATCAAAATTAGCCTATTTCCGATTGGTGCATTTTGTCACATTCTTCCCCTTGCTTTCTACGCATCTGATTGTCCAATCCGAGGAAAGGGGGTATCCAAGCGTTTAGTGAACCACACAGACTGGGGCGCAGTGCTTTGCCGTATGTATGTTGACACATTTGTCATACGAATGGGGAAGTGAAATGATTCTAAGTAACATGAAAACATCTGTCACATCAAGATAGCCAGCATGAGAGGGAATTATAAGGTATATCGCAAACATCGCTCTCTGTTCACACATTTCAAATGGACTTTCAAGTTGGTTGGAAGTGCATGGGAGAAACAATGGACATGAACCTTGCTGTTCGAATGACCTAGTAAAAATGACTGTCGACTCGTTGGATCGGACGTTGAACTGCAGTACGTGGGTGCTTTTGTAAGGGGACGTGGTTTAACCACCAATCTACTGTCCGTGTATCTGCTGGCATGCTAAAGTTGTCAGATTTGAGCGTTTACTCGTAGATAGTGTCGTTCGTCTTAAAATAGAGTGGCTGTTCTAGTAACTCCAATCGGAACCAACCTTGAAACTATAGTCTACACAGCCTTTCTCCAGAGTGAAGGAGCGAGAAACTTGGTTTGATTAGGAAGGCCGCCATTACTTACTCGAAGTATTCTATATTTCCTACCCGGAAACTCTAAATCGTATGCTTTTATGTTCTTGCTTTAATATCCTACTGTTACAGCCTTTGAGGTCCGTCGCAGTTTTCACTACGATGTTCCGGTTCTTGAATTAAGGTCACTGACTGGAACAGCAAACTGTTACTGGGTTGCAACAGTTGATAAAAAGGGTCATAATAAATTTGGGGGCATATTTTGAATAAATATAAATGATGGTATGCGTCTGGTTGTAGAATCATGCTGTGACCTTTTTGGTTTTGCTGAATAGAGGGTCCAGTATAGTTTAGCCATGTTTCCGGGTGATCTATAAAATCATCACTCGTGTGGAGGATGTAGAACCTCAGTGAATGAAATTGTTTGAGATAGCACAAACACTTTGTATTGCTTTGGCGGTGCAATCTGCTATGCTGATTTTGGAAAATTGGCCGAATGTCCTTGTCTTCATTGACGTTCTCGACTGTCAAAAGATCGCCATTCGTGAACATGGATTCAGGAAAACTGCTCATCCAACTTACTTCCAATAACTAATCTTCTGATTTCCGCTTGTTTCCTAATTTGACGTCTACATGGAATAGCACACACCCTGCGTAGTGGATTAGTTATGGTGGATGGAATAAGATATGAATAACGCTTGCCACCGGAATATTGAGACCGAAGATGAAACAAAACCAAATGCAAAATTCGTAGGAGGTGACGGGAATTCGCCACAGTATCGTCGAAAGAAGTAAAAACTAAAGTAATGCGATCACATTGACTCTCAGAGTGGTGACCAGCGTCTAGAAGGTCATATATCTCACTCTCTACACAATGGAAAGTATGGTGTTAATTGAATATATGCCACATAGTTACATACTAACAAATGTATGGAGCTGAGCTGTGGAACTGAGTAATGCGAAGCACGTTTATCGGTATGGTTAGTGGAATGTGCGGGAATAGCTGTGTATACATGGTGTTGATTCTGGTTAAAAATAATGAAAATTGCTCTCGGATAATTACAGGTGAAACTGAGAATACGACAGGAAACCGTCCGCCAGAGGGCTCGAACCACCAACCCCCATTGCCGGTCCCTTGTCTCTACCCCCCTGCCACCCATTCACAAGCACCGGCCTGCACGTCAATCTCAATTTCTGCCATACCTATACCCTACTAGTCAAAATATCGCACTTTACGTCCTATACATATACACACACATATACTAATTACATTAAATACTGGCCGAACATTCCTCACATTGTTATGCGTAACACGATCTGAATTGGTACTATGAAGTCTCACCGGGAACTGTCCCCTTTTTGTTTATTTCGTACCGCCTCATTGAATTGCTTACGATACCGCGTTATTGCGTACTCAAAGTCCAATTGGCTGTAAATTGTGTAATATGCTAACTACCACTTATGTACAGAACCAGTTTTATCCGAGTAAACCTTTAATATACTGTCTTGTTCTTCCTCGAATCAAGCTGTTTACAGCTGCCCCGATAGACTGCGTATAGCCCTGAATCCTGACTGATTATACACACACTTTCTGCGATATAAAGAAAACGTAAATAACGGGCCGATAATTTTTATCAAATCGGAAATCAGTTCAACGCCAGAAAATATCAACAAATACTGTCGAATTTATGTGATTCAGTGTCACACTTTAGTTCCGGTTACATAAGGCTTATTGATAGGATGTTTCTGCCACACAACTAATAATAACCTTCGGAGCAGACTAAATTGCGAATAGTCTGGACTAGATTCGAACTAACGACAGAAACCACATACGTAGACGCTGAAAGTGCACTATCAGATGAGCTACGAAGCTAGGAAACAGGTAGATGAAAAATTCAACACTTGAATTTGCTTGCCCACTTAACACATTATCATACGAAATCCACCAAATGGTCCAGGAGATTGACTGTCCAGACAAGATATCTCGAACAGTTCACACTGAAATCCACTAACTTCACCGACCACCATTGGGACCAGATTACTAATAAGTAGTGTGACAGATGTGATAATTTAACGGGGACCCAATTGTAGCACAATTGTATTCATCAAAATCCAACGAGCAATCATTTGGCAGACCGAAATTACACAAAGCGGAAGTGCGCATTAGATTGTAGATTGCATTAAGTGAACTAAACATTGGCATTTTTGAGCAGTAATAGGGGGCTTCGGTTAATCGAAATTGAGTAACATTCACGACTGTTTTAGCTGAGGCAGTTAGATATGCATCTCAGTAAACTCCTTTAGAAAAGAATCATTAGACTCTAGTTTCGTTCTTGATAGAGCTTGTCAGTTTCCCTACCGCTTTCGAGGCTAGAATTCCGGTCACGCTTTTATGAGGAAAACTTGTTGAATGTGAGGCCAGTGAATGCATACCAAAAGCACGACTGGATTATCATATGCAGGTCACTGTGGATGCAACCGCATCATTTGCCTCAAACAAATGAGAATGGCGTTCGATACATAAAGGATATTTGTTTAATTGTATCAACATCGAAATCAGCGTCCAGTAATTATTCAAAATATTCCATTCTAGGCAGTCTATTCGACTAGTTTTTCTGCATCTGGAAAATGACAGTAGATCTGAGTGGTATTCGAATATGTTTCACAGTTTGTGTAGTCACTGGGAAATAACTTTACCTCAGACCCTCCACAACGACATTTTCCACTGAAATTTTTAGTTATAATTGCCATGTTACTTGGGTAACCCCCAGCCCCTTTCTTACTGACAATCGTGTGTTAAAGTTCTTTCAGGTTTCCAGTTGGTTTTCCCACAGTCCGTCTTGTTTCACAGTCGGATAAATACAGTCCATATTGACTGTTTTCCGATCTACCTATTTCCATTGCAAATTATACACCTCATGACGATCATATCCACTGCCGACCGGATCAGCTATATCGCTATTTACGACGCTGATTGTAATGAATGAGCTATTTCCGTTTTAACATCAGTAACCCACAGATAAACTGTTGGTTTTCAAAAAATCATTTTCACAAATGCTACTTGAGTCCAATGCTAGTGAAATATCAGAAAAACTTGGAGTGACAAAACGGTAGAAGTATCAGGACTCAGTTTTCGACCGACCCCAGAGACAATCTGGTGGTTTGTATGGCCATAACTAGTACTCATGATGCAGAGACGAAACAAACCCCATAATGACAATAATGTTAATGGCAAATGTTGTATTTGTTAAACTTTTTGGTGTTTGATATTCTAAGTTTCGCTCGATATCGAATATTGGACACACTGAAATACGTCTGGTTTGTTTGCAGAAATTCTATTTCAAGTCCCCGTTTATTTACGTTTTGTGCCGTGCTGTGACCGACTGTAATTAGCTTTACACAGCGAATGTGGCCGTCGATTTTCGTTTGCTTTATAATTGCCATTGTATGTCTATTGAGACCTTCCTTAATTATTATGGCATGCTCTCAGCGTTATATACACATGACTGTTTTGATGTGCAAATTTCCCGTTGATCAGTGGCCAGTTCAATATGTCGTTTCTCGTTCAGCCTATTTTGAAAGTTTTATCCACCAGACAATTCGAGTATCTGGTCACTACACACACCAGATGGGAGAGCGTTTTTGCTGTTTTTCTCAATAATAATGTATAACATTCAGTGTTTTCAGCTGTTTACTCGGACGCCTTTTCCAAGCCGCAAGACAGTCTTAGCAACCCGAACACCGTAGTTGACGCCACCGTAAGTGTCGATCACTTGCCAGGAACGACTAACCAATTAGAGTAAAACGATAAATTTCTCAACTCAAATTATGGGCTAATTCTAGACATTCCCATAATACAGTTATGTTACTAACAAGTAACAAGTAGGCACAATACCAACAGAAAATATTTCGAGCAAAACTGTTGGAAGACGAATCTGGCATTTCGTATTGGTTCGTAAGCATCAAATAACCATCAATGCGGAGAATTTTCACTTTAAAGTTTACACTAGTTATGGGGGAAGGTATGAGCACGTGTGTATTCATTAAAAAGTAATACATTTCAACAAGACACATTTAGGGATATTCGCAAAGCTGTTAAGAATTGACTCAGTACAAATCAAATCGAGTGAATAACCCTACGGAAGTGTGGAGTTGAACGTCACGCACGTTCCCGTGTACTCCATACTGGGCGAGTTCAGAGCCACGAAGTTCATTTATTTCATGATTAAAAATATACAATGCATTTCGGATGAAGGGCTTATGAGCGGTTAGTAGCAATACTGTGGCAATTCCATCACTTCTAAGGCGAAACATCATGCGAACATGCGAAAGACAACTCAGTATTATAGGAGAATATTCAATGAAAAGGCATATTCAAAGTGAACAAAAATTCGTTAGAATGGGAGTCGGAAGTTAAAACCTTTATGAGATGATTTGTTAAGCTGTTCTCCTCGCTGATTGTTTTACTGAGCTGTAATCGGTTCACGACGCAGACAGATAACTAGAAATTCAGGGCCAGCTAGCCAAAAGTGAAATGGTTGAAAATATTAGGGAGAAAAACATTACAGATTAACCCGACCAGAAAGAAGATGAAAAGCAGAAAAGATACTTGGACAGTAGTATTAAAGTAATACAACGACTGGCCTATCAGAGGTACATTTAAATGGACCAGTAGAAGCAATAAGTTGACGTTTATTAAACAAACGCTGCCACATTTGGAACGAAGTATGACGGCTTGAAAAAGAATATCCATTTCGAGAAACATTGACCCTGTACATCCATATTCAGTTGTGCTAATCATATACCCAAATTCATGAACGTGGCTTTAAAACGTAGTATGATCATTCTACAACGATCTCTCCCGTAATCTGTACACTTTCCAACAGTTGTCCGTTCAACCCTGTCACCGAAAAGGTTTATTGTATCGACGTATCTATTAGTAACCACTTGTCCGTCATTCATAATCTACCTACAAGGACAGTCAGTCACCGTCAAACCCAAGTGTAATTCCTGGTACCAAGCCAATGTTCTTGTTCCACGACACCATCCACATTATATTTGATGTAAGTGATGTGAGCGATGTTCATGTGGCTCCTAAACGATTACGGCTAAAAAATGCTTTTGGTAAACCAACAGTTGAGACTTTTGTTATCCAGCTAGAAACTTCTGATTAGTCGTCGGATGGGCTAATCAGAAATAACGAGCTATATTGCGTCACAACCCGGTTGCACCATGAAACCGTGAAATGTTTGGTTAGAGAAATCTATACATTGATCAAATGCAATAAGCGATATTTCCTACTCAAGGACTTGCTGGATGTGAATCGTCTTGGTGCGCATAAAACTCCGATCGATGCTTGACATAACAGGAGCGAGTAAACTTCAGACACTAAGCAGGCTTGCTCGTAACCAAGACGTTGACAATCCGCGTAGTTCAGGTGTCATGGATTAACGAAAGCTTCCCAGATCAAGACTATTCGTTAGTGAGGACCTGAGGAAGAAGTTATACGACCGGTTCATAAGTACCAGGAACAATACTGTGCCCATTCCGATCATCCAATCAAGCAGAAGACCGGTGAATTGTATCCTGAATGAGAAAATACCAAGTTTTTGACAAGCGGTTTTCCGGTTTCAAAGATTCTTCAAAAGGAACAACATCGATTTGAATGCTGCTACTGCAGAGAATTCAGATGCATCCAAACCTCAAAGAGGGAGGATCTGTAAGTCATCTGCAGTCCAACGTACAGGAACACCAGTTAGGTGGAATCGCTAAGTCGAAGGAAACTGTTCACAATCTCCGGCGTAAATCCCGTCTTGAGGAGATAGCAAGGTTAAGAGAGAAGAACGTTAGAGAGAAAAAGCAGCAAGTTGAGACACTTAAAGGTGACAAATCCACTAACTTTCTATGTAAAATGTGGGACGAGTCCGAAGAGTTAGGTGATGCAGTTTATCTCGTTCTCTTGGTTGGGGATATGGGATAATAAGACGGCGTTCATGGACTGAAAAATGGGTACTTTGATCAACACTGATTGCATCCCAATTGCACTATATCCGAGCTAAGTGTAGCTTGTCCTCTGATCCCAAACTATGGGGCTGTGCATTCGGTCGTTAGATTCAGGACGCAGTCAAGTTTTGAGCTATGATGACAGTGAAGGTAAACTAAGTGATTCAGCCAAGCAAGTGAGCGTGATTAATTACATCACTCATTTAACGGCTTGCCTGAGGCAATCCGGAGGATGATGGTAAAATTAGGCGGGGTTTCATCTTGTGCCACCGGACTGTGAATTCTTAGGAGAACGGATAAAATTGTCCAAGCAAATACCGACTGTAGCGGAGATCACGCGAAAGGAAATGTCTTCGTTTATCAAATCTTCTGACTTGAAACCAGAGACATGTACAAACCATAGTGAGTTTCCCCTCCCTTTGAATTGTAATACCTAGATCAACACGTGGAAGACGCAACAGAAAGATTAGTTAGTGTTGAGGAAAAAATGAATAAGGCTGCAGAAACTGGTCCATTCTCTGTTGAGCTCTAAAGAATAATCTAAGATTGCTTCTCAAACTTAACCGGTTACAATTAAGATCTGTGCACAAACTTACACGGTTGATGAAAAACATCAAGCACATGACACGTACATGGTTTTTAGTAGTACACCCTCTAAACCTAGAATACCAAGGAATCCGAGTTTCCTTTTATCATTCAATGAGCATTTAGTATGTATGAGACATAATTGTCCAACAAATCTCTCTTCCTTCACTGTCGTCCCTGGGTTACCACTTCTGCAGTTCCAAAAATGTTGGGAGGTTACAATATACTCTCACAACAACAAATGACTGGATAGCCGTTTTTCTATAATTTACGTTAAAAAGTGTAGCCATGTAAACAACAAGATTTTATGTAATTCTTACGTTTCGATGTATTGTGAGATAGACGTTTGGTTTCTGGGCTATAAGCATATTACAGACCAAATAGCACTAGGTTAGTGATGACAGGTTTGCTTTGGTTTCGGTTACATTCCATTTGTGAGCAAAGTGTGAACTATAAAGATTGCATTATTTGAGGCCCCCGGCTTACAACTCATAATACATACAATACGTATCAAAACTTGCGTGGAAAATAATAGTCAGTCACTACATTTGCGCATACTCAACGTTTCTGATGTCAGTTGTACTTATTGAGAAATATTGTATCTACTGTTACCTTTTACTATCAACTTTTATAACTCAAAGTTTTGTTAGATTTTTTAAATGTACAGTTCATCGAGGAGCCCCTTCAACTATACAACGTTCAACTCTTGATTCGTACCATTACAACAAGCATGAACAATGATAAGCCGTAAACTATAATGATAACTTTCTACGGACTACTATGTAGGCATTCATTCAGAAGTTCGACTGACTAACGTTTATCAAGTTTTTCCTAAATATTATATCATATTTAAAAAGGACGTGAAATGTTTTCATAGTATCAGTATTAAAGTCGGACTATTTTGGTGTAAGCTTCATAAGCCTGAGTCCAAGTTCAGTCTTTCTTCCTGCAATATTCTCATATTCATAAGGCAGACAAGTCTCCAAAACTCTGATAAATGATTGAACTAATCTTTTGTGTAAACTAACATCAAGCCGACTTTTCTTTTTAGATTACATAAGACTTAATTTTGACATCGTCATGACTTAATTGTATGCTGACAGCCATATTCTGACAGGTAACATTGGACGAACTATCCGTGAAGTCTCTGTGAAAACTTCCACGATTTTTCAGAGGTAATTGCAGAAAATTTCTCATTGTCAAATTATTAAGTTTAAATCGTGTCCTACGGATTTTAAACAAATTATTAATTGTTTTACTAACCCTGTGAAACACGCGAGCGAAAAGCGATAAAGCAATAGAAAATTGCTGCACTGTTAGCTAAATGAAAATGTACAGCTAATCTACTTTAGAAAAATAGTGACAAAACGATTTGTAAACATGATAAGAAATGGGAGATTGGTGTACGTTAAATGCTTCTTCATCTCGCAGACAAAATTTACTGCGACAACAGTGGGCAGGGTCACTCGTTGAAAATGATCAGCTACCTCTAGAAAACATTGGAATTATCATTAGTTTGTCGGTGCTCTTTGAGGGCGTTGATGTATTCCAGTTTGAACTGATCGAGAAATCCTGCTAGGCAGTCGATCCCTTGAACTATTTGGTAGATTTCATATGAGACAGTGGGACGGGTGGGTAACTGTGTCCAAATGTGAAATTTCGGACCTCCTGGCATGGCTTCGTAGCTCAGCTGGTAGAGCATTTGCCGCGTTTGGACATGCTATTTCTGTCGGTGGTTAGAATCCAGCCGAAGTCCAGATTTTTCGCAACTGGGTCTCATTTAATTTATCAAATCTGCCAGACTACTTACCAGTAATGTCACTACTGTATTTGGTAGAAAAATATCACGAAGGCTAAAATTGCAGAAAAACTTTGGACATGTTCAGCCGTTTGTGTGAATAATCTTGAAACTCCAAAACTAATGCACTTCACGCCAGATTTTCCTG